>JBAMBO010004086.1:0-170558 GCA_037044535.1 Lordiphosa magnipectinata
TAACTTCGTCTGTGCCGAAGTTTTTATACCCTTGCAAATGCAACAGTGACAGTTTAAGAACGCTTACATAAAAATCAAAAAATTTTGTAACTAAAACCTATTTTCCGACAGAAAAACGTCTGAAAAAAGTTTTTCTCACTAAGACTCAATTTCCGACCGATCGGCCCTATGGCAGCCTTAAGATATAGTCATCCGATTTCGGCGCGATTTTGCGAATCTATTTGAAAGCATATAAAATAAGTCATCAGCGAGTTTAAAGACGCTAACAAAACTAAACAAAAAATTTTTTTACCAAGACTCATGTTCGACCGATCGGTCCTATGGCAACCATAAGATATAGTCACCCGATGTCGATCAACTTTTTCAAATTAGTTTAAAAGCGTTTAATATTGATAATCACCGACCTTAAGAACGATTTACTTAAAAACAAAAAAGTTTTTTTTCACTAAGACCCATTTTCCGACCGATCGGTCCTATGGCAGCTATAAGATATCGTCAACCGATTTAGACCAAAATTTTCAAATCTGTTTGAAAGCATATAATATTAATAATGACCGAGTTTAATCACGTTAACATTGAAAACAAAAAAGTTTTTCTCACTAAAACCCATTTTCCGACCTATGGTTCCTATGGCAGCTATAAGATATAGTCATCCGATTTTGACCAAAATTTGCAAATCTGTTTGAAAGCATATAATATTATTAATGACCGAGTTTAATCACGTTAACATTGAAAACAAAAAAGTTTTTCTCACTAAAACCCATTTTTCGACCTATGGTTCCTATGGCAGCTATAAGATATAGTGATCCGATCCGGTCGGTTCCGACATATTAGCAGCGTGCAGTAAAAAGAAGACTCTGTGCAAAATTTCAGCTCGATAGCTTTAAAACTGAGAGACTAGTTTGCGTAGAAACAGACGGACAGACAGACGGACAGACAGACGGACAGACGGACAGACAGACGGACAGACAGACGGACGGACAGACAGACGGACGGACAAAGCTCAATCGACTCAGCTCGTCGCCCTGATCAAGAATATATATAGTTTATGGGGTCGGAAATGAATATTTCTATGCGTTGCAAACTTCTGTGCAAAATTATAATACCCTTTGCAAGGGTATAAAAATTCCGGTGTGTACCCATTAATATGATCAGGAGTGTTGTTATAATGGCCATAAATTGGTGTTAACATAAAGCTTATAGCTAAAGAATATACCTATAACGTTTATGTTATTTATTACTAATATAATAAAGATGAAAGCTTGTACAGACAGAAAAAAACGACCGGCAGAGTTCTAGATCGATCGGGATAGAATTTATTATTTGTTTTACTTAAAATTCAAGTATGTTTTGTTCTTGGACATACTTAATTTAAGTACAAGCCATTCCAGAATAGAAAAACGACTGTTAATACTATTAAAATGATAAGAAACGTTCTTGAATCAAGACACAGATATGAAAAAAATTCAAGAAAGGATCGTTGTTAGTTCAAGTACAAACTTTTTTTGGATTGGAGAACAAAATTGTCAAAAATGTATTTGGTATGTCAGGATGGCTAAATACATTTATTGACTTAAATATTTAGGCTTCATTTCGATACATTAATACGATTAAATATACTGCGTTTATTAAGCCAGAGCATCTCCTCTCCGTGACGTTGAGAACACGACCCCTCTGCTCGACGGTTCGAACAAGACTCCCTCTCTCTCACGCTGCAGTCCTCATTTTTGAAATCTCGGTCTCTCCTGACATGTCGTTGTCTTCCGTCGAGTAGTCGTAAGCGTCTTCTTCGATATCCAGGTCTGGAATTGAAGTGTGGTCACTGGATACAACGTTACTGTAGCGTCGTTGAGTTACTGAACGATCGGGCAAATCTTTAATGATGTAGCGATCGTTTCCTAGGACCTTGGTAACAGTGTATGGTCCTTTATATGCTGGGTCTAATTTTTGTGTTTCTCCTGTAGCCATCGGTATATAATCAATGACTACTAAATCATCAATCTCAAATTATCGTGGTTAAGTATGCTTAGAATCGAAGCGTTTTTTTCCATTTCAGTTGTTCTGTCATTATGTTCGCTGCAGCTGTATGACGATTTTTCTTTACGTCCGTTGCTGGATCTGGGTCGTCCGTTAATGCTTGAATGATACGGCTATATGATACATCTCTGGGATTAAAATTAAGAACCAGATCATTCGGTGGGCATTTTATCGTTGAATTCACATGCGTATTCATACTCCATTGTATGTTGAAAAGATGCTGATCCCAATCCTTATCCTTATCGGTGCTACTATTCAACGCACTTTGCAATGTTTTATTCATCCTTTCTGGTTGACCATTAGCGCGGGTCCTGCTGTATACCATGATTCTTTTGGAAATTTACAAATTCTTTCGACGTGAATGATGTGCCTCTGTCTGAGATAATACGTATGGGTTGACCAAAAACTCCAAACATCTTATTTAATGCCTTTATTACAGGTGCCGTCTTTGTGTTACGTGTTGCTGACAATATCGTATATTTCGTAAATGCGCAAACAATAACAAGAATATGACAATTTTCGCTCTTGCTTCTTGGAAACGGTCCAACGTGATCAATATTAATCGTCCTGAATGGTATTGGTATAACGTCCTGTAAATGCATTTCGCCATCTGGCTTGCCTCCTTTAACCTTATTTATACAACAATCTGGGCATGAAGCGATATATAATTCGCCATCGAATTGCTTGTGGAATAACTAATTGGTCGCCTTCATCCGTTTTGCGATACAATCTACTTGCCGACACTACATAATCAGCTCTTATCTCACTCCACCTTGTACTTTTATCCTTAATGCTAAATATCTCGAAAATTTCGTTCAACATCGGATCCTGTTTCTGCATCGTATTTACCCAATCCTCATCAATTGGAGTTATTTTCAATATGCAATCTGCAACCGTTTTCGATACTTCTTCGTCAAGTACTGGTTGTCTGCTCATACCATCCACGTATGGCATATGTTGTCCTGGTCAGTGCTTAAATATAAAATCAAATTCTTGAAGCTTAAGCCACCAACGTGCGACTGGGGGTTGAAGTGCTGTTGAATCCTTTAGCGTTGCCATTGCATTGCAATCCGTTACAACCAAAAACTGTGATCCCAGAAGATATATGCGGAACCTTTCCAGAGCTTCTGTGATCGCTAGAACTTCCAGCGCATGGCTTGAATTCCGACTCTCTGCGTCACTGCAAAACTCTGCTGTACCTGTACTGCTTGCGTCCGTATGTACTTCGTGATATTTTGCTGGGTCGTACAACGTTAAAACTGGCTCTGACGTTATGTCATCTTTTAAACGATTAAAAGCTTGATCGTGCTCTTCCTGACATAAAAATTGTTGATTTTTCTTTAGTAGCTTACTTAAAGGCTGTGCTATGATGCTGTAATTTTGAACAAAATTTACGGAAAATCCTGTGATTCCCAAGAATCTGCGAGCTTCTGTGTCGTTTCATGGCTGTGGGTATTCATCAATACATTTAGTCTTCTCTTTACCCGGCTGAATTCCGTTTCCCGTAATAATGTGGCCCAAAAACTTAACCTTCGTGGACGGACGTAACGTTAATCCTGCTTTTTGTATTGCCTTTAGAAATTCGTTTAGTATGAAAATGCCTTCGTCAACTGTCTTTGATGATATGATGACTTCATCCACGTAACTTATGATTTTACTTTGATGTTCGAGACCTCTTATGATATCAGCCATCAAATCTTGGAATACCACTGGCGCATTGATTAGCCCAAATGGCATAACATTAAACTCGAACAATCCATCAGGTGTCATGAAAGCAGTAAACTTTTTGCTTTTCTCGCTCATTGAAATCTGGTAATACCCGGAAGTCATATCCAACGTGGTAAAATACTGATTTCCAGCTAACTTGGCCAACTGCTCCTCTATGATTGGCATTGGGTAATGTTTCTTCACTGTCTTTGCGTTTATGGTTCTAAAATCGACACACAATCGACTTTCTCCGGTGACTTTCGGTACCAAAATCGCTGATGCTGTATGTGGTGACGTGCTCCTTTGAATTATGTTATTCTTCTGAAGATCATTCAGTGACTTTGTGCAAACGGAACTTGGTATCGCCTTCCTAAGATTGGCTCCGTCGTTGATATCTCAATTTCCATCATCGTGTTGGTGCATCTGCCAATATTTGAAAGGTCTTCGGCAAAACAATTCATAAATGACTTTAATATTTCCTCACCTGATTGCGCTGTGTGATATTGATATCAGCGCCGATATCAAAATCATGTTGCTCCAACTTTGCAACCGTTGACAATTCTGCTTCAAAGTTCATCTTTTGGCATAGAATGTCTCTACCAAGCAAAACCTTAAATTCAAGTACCTTATCAGGCATTACCTGCATCCGTGTAATTAAGGATTGGCCCTCGCATTGAAAATCGGTTAAAATGCATTCTTTTGACTCTACAAATGCTCCTCCAAATCCTTGTAAGCGTTTTACTGACTTTTGCCTAATTGCTCCGTTAGGCACTGATGACTCCTTGATAAGTGTATTGTAGCTGCCCGTGTCTACAAATGCTTCATACTCGCATTCTCCAATGTGAATCTTTTTCATTATAGACAGTATTTCTTTCGTTTCGCACAGACGCGAGACTGACGTAGTTTTGGATTTACAATCCCTTTCCTCATGTCCAATCCTTGAACAATTTGAGCAACGTGGTTTCTTTGATGGTTCTGTGCATTTGGCTGCAATATGACCAAATAAATTGCAATTATAACATTTGGGACCCTTTGCTTTGTCTTCGTTGTTGTTCGTATCCGTGGACCTTGAGTTGCCGAACGATCCTGAACTATACTGAAACTGTAATTCTTGTGCCGACTTCATATTATCCAAAGATCGAAATAGTTCTGAGCACGTGCTTAAGTTCATTGCCAACAATGCCTTTGTCGAGTCCTGCTGATTTGGTCCGTTAATTATGTACGAATTTATTGATCTCTCATCTATGTTGGCTCGTCTTCCTATAGCCATCATCGTATAGAAATATTCAGTCACGGTCTCGCTGTACTTCCTTTTACGGCGCATCATTTCTCGGTGCACATCCGCCGTATTTACCACACTGGGAAAATCTTTTCGCAATGATTCCTTGAATTGCTCCCATGATTCGTAAACTGCTTGGGCATCTAACCATTCTTTTGCCACTCCTTTTAGTTTATGCTGAACCGCGAACAATATGGTTCCATCATTCCACTCATAAACATCTTGTAATTGTTCAACTTTGCTGATAAACTGTTCTGATGAAATATTTCCTTTGATTGGGTCGAACTCTGGTACAATTCCGATGACATTCTTAATGATCGTATTGCTTGGCACATCTGAGAACCTTGATGTCATCCTTTGACCCGACCTTAGTGGTGCAAATCCGTTGTGGGACCCAGCCATACACTGTGCCGATCCTGCCACGCTTCTTTCATTTGCCATAGCCGTTGTCAAACGCTCCTGCCTTTCCCTGACTCGCGCTTGCCGCTGCCCTTCCACTGTCATTGCTGCTACCGTTTGGGCTAAGGTCGCCACCATTTCCTTTAACTCTCCTAGTTCTTTTTGCATGGCGCCGTCTCCCTCGTTGAAGTCGTAGTGATCTGTCTCAATCTGGTCACTCTTCAAAACTCTGGTCAACTCATCGACTTTGACCTGCTTGGTTCCTGTGATCTGAATGTTATTCCAACGTAAAATAACATCCAGGTCACGCACACGTAGTTGGCATAATTAAACTAACATGTTTAGCAAATTTTCCTTGCCAAACTTTTTCCACGCTTTTTTATCTCGTTTTTTTTCTTTCCGTTACGTTTTACGAGTTTTCGTTTACGTTGTTGACATGCGTTGTTAAATTGTTAACGTTAACGTTGTTGAATTGCGTTGAATTGTAAAATTCCTTTTCGGTTTGCTTTTAATTTCATTATGTGATCTTCACAACCGTTTTGCTTCACCCGTTGTGGCTTGCCGTTTCGTCGACTGGAATGTGTTCGACCGTTTTGCCTTTGTCCTCTGTGGCGAGCAGTGTTGTTGTTTTTCTTTATATTCGTTGGAATGCATGCGACCGTTTTGCTTTTGCGTGCCGTTTGGTCGTCTCTTTCACTCCTATGGGATTCGTGACCGTTTTGCTTTTCCCTTGTTGCTTGTTCACTGAATTAATTTCTTTGCGTCGTAGACAAATTAACTTTTGCTCTTTTTTCGTTAGCCATGAATTAGTATCCCAATTCTGATATGTCAAAAATGTATTTGGTGTGTCAGGATGGTTAAATACATTTATTGACTTAAACATTTAGGCTTCATTTGGATACATTAATACGATTAAATATACTGGGTTCATTAAGACAAGGCATCTCCTCTCCGTGACGTTGAGAACACGACCTCTCTGCTCGACGGTTCGAACAAGACTCCCTCTCTCACGCTGCAGTCTTCATTTTGACAAAATGAACTTACAATGCAAGCTCCAAAAACTGTGCTTCAGAAAATGCGAATTATTTTAAGTCGAATCTGTTCTTAAAATTCCCTCCTGGCACTAACACTTTGGTTATGGAGTGAGGGTAGATTTCCGACCTACAGTATAAACATTTTGTTCTTTGGTTAATTAATTTTCTCTGGATTTTGATATAGTTCAAAGATCTAGTTTCAAGAATATTATCAAGGCTTAAGCCAAGAACATTTTGTACTTATCACAGAAAAAAAAAGTCAGGATATTTTTAATCTTTTTAATCTGTGAGTAAGCCCGGCATGAGCTTGAAAATTCAATCTGGATTTACAAGATACACAATTCAAGCTTTCAATGAATGGCCCAAGCATTTCGAACTTGTATCATTCCAAATGTGCTTATTTCAATCCCCTTTGAGATCACATGTTCATAATTAAGAGAGCGAGAGCGACAAAGTTTAAGTAGCATTTTTGACACGCGGCAGCAAACGATAGTGATGGTCGTGAGCGATGAGATGCCATTCCATTCGTGTTTCAGTGCGTATGGTCGTGGGCTCGAATCCCAGTTGAGCCCAATAAATTTTTATATTTCTTTGATTTTCAGCAGTTTTAAACAAACCAAAAATGGTGTGGGTCTTGAAGTGTGTTATAAGGATGTCCTATGGAATATGGCGGAGGAAAGGGAGAAGAGAGGTTTTTTTCCTGGGATCAAATCAATATTACATATCGAGATCAAAATCAATCTCGAACTTGCTTAAAATGATCCTGGATTGAGATTAAATTGTTCTCGAATTATTTGCTTAGTACAATCTTTTTTAAGATTACCCCGGGATAAATGTAATCCTTTTTAGGATCTAAAAAGTCGGGTCAGCTCAATCCTTTTTCGGAACGGCTCAAGAATATTCGCGATTACGTTGTTTTCATTACCGATTGGGAATGATTTGATCCCGTAAGGATTGATTTTTATACCCGTTACTCGTAGAGTAAAAGGGTATACTAAAGTCGTGCAAATGTATGTAACAGGCAGAAGGAATCATTTCCGACCATATAAAGTATATATATTCTTGATCAGCATCAACAGCCGAGTCGATATAGCCATGTCCGTCTGTCCGTCCGTCCGTCTGTCTGTATGAACACCTAGATCTCAGAGACTAGAAGAGCTAGAGCAACCAATTTTGGAATGTAGACTCCTATTGTCTGCACGCAGATCAAGTTTATTTCAAATTTTTGCCACGCCCACCCACGCCTCCACAATAGAAAATGTTGAATAACTCCCACAATTTTTCAGATATCGATCTTAAATTCAAAACATAGATTTATATTCGCAACATCTATAAGCCCTCCAATTTTCATCAAGATCGGATAATAAATAGCCGAGATAAAAAATGTTGCATACTTTTCGGCTGACCCACCTCAGGCAGCTATTAAACATTTGTTTCCATGAGTAACGGGTATATCGAAGTCGGTTAGAGCCGACTTTAACTTACGCTCTCGTTTTTTGAGTGTATTTTTTGAAGCATTATTTTGTTTCAAGAATGTTTTGGCGTTGACTTTAGAATTTATAATAGTTCGATGGAGAACATTTTGCACTTATTTTGAGAGTAAATCGTGCTGTACTCAAGACCAAAACAAACTAATAGTATGACCAAAAAGATTTTATAATAGCTCGAAACGCACTTGAAATATCCCGATTTTTGTATGTTTGTATGTTTGTATGTTTGACGGAAAATGGCTGAAAGAATTTAGAAAAAATTCGGATAAAACTAGAAGTTGAACACAGGCTGTTAACTTTTATTCAAATGGTCCAGAAAACCGCGAAATGTGCCATATTTTTTAAGAGTATTTATTAATGCGCTTGATGTTTAGATAACAATGTATGAATTGGTATATAGAAGATGTAGATACAATGGTCAAAAAAATGACAGAATTTGCAAAATTTTCATAGGATCTAAGATTATTCTAAAGATTGTAAAAATGGAATTGAAGACGCATGTATATAAAGTGTAGACCAAAACTCGCGAATTTTTTCAAATTTTCATTTGAGTATTTACCAAAGCGCAGGCGTTGCTAAATAAGAGATGTAGATTGAACAGTCCAAAATATATTGCAAAATTTGCAAATTACGGGCCAAAAAATAGCGAAATTCTCCAATGGAGTTAGATTAATAAAGAAAACGCTTAAACTTAAAATTTACAAAATTGTTTTATGAGTTCAGATTATCAGAAAAATTTGATAGATAGCAATAGTATGCCTGATTGGAGACTTAACGGTATCATGAAGATATGATACAGTCCAAATAGACGGGTACAGACGAATGAAAAATGTAACAATTAGATAAGACAATCACGAAGATTTAATAATTGGCTATTGAAGACGGGCAAAGAGAAGGTGTAGGTTAATCGGTTTAAAAAATTTTGCAAAAATTCTTATATGAGTTTAGAGTGTCGTGAAGACGAGTAAATAGGCGGGTAAATTGATGGTGTTGAACAAACGGACCAAAAAGTAACGAAATTTGCAAAGTCTTACAATGAGTATGGAATATCAAAAATTTTGTCAGATGAAGATCCGATTGATGGCAACTGTCATGTAAGCTTTACTTCTTCGATTTGTGTTTCAAATTCTAAAGGGGGCGTAGCAACGCACGGAAGGTACCTTTGAAATAATTAAACCAACATTAATCACATCTCCAAAACAAAAATCATGAAAATATGAATTATAAATTTTATTTTGAGTGCTGTTGCTTTTATTTGTTTACGGAAAATATCATTTGAAATACGTAATTGCATTTAAAGCAGCAGCGACTTGCTTAATTGACTTAAATACTTTACGAATTGGGCATTCCCCTATGGAGATCCACCATTGTACATAGCTGTTGTGATTGTCTCTTTGATGACCACAGCACGTCCGACTTTCACCAACGCTTTGGCTTTCTGTTTGTAAGACCAACTGGGAGGACCAAGGACCAACTACTTATCAATTGTTGTGCTCCCACTTAAGGCGCCCACTGGGGCACTGCATGTTGAGGGTATGCAGAGGTGAACATGCATTTGGTTGAACTTTCCAAATGCAGCTGCCAAAAGTTGCCTTAACTTGTGCACAATGTGTGCAGTTTATTTCTGGGGCATTTAAGTGACTGGCCGCCTTAGCCCGATTTAGAGCTGCTGCCTTTGACGTGGCTGGTTGAGGAACTTTTTTTCTGGCTTTTGGTGCGAGCAGAAAGTCGGCCAAACTAACACATCCTGACACAAGTCAAGAAATTTATGAGCTGTAACGTTTGCCAGTGATGTTGGCTGGGCACTCCATGAATGTGGTGTGTGTGTGCGGTGCTTTTGGCTTAATTGAAATTTAAACGTTTAACCCTCAGTGTCAGCAGTTAAGTCCTTTGTTTTGACATTTGAGCAACTAAAGTCAGTGTTTCATGTAGCCGACTGTTTGCTATTTCAATTTGCGGCCATGGAACACGTTGTAGACATCGTTTCTGGGGCATGACTCACCCACTGACTGATTTCGAATTGGTAACGAAAACCAATAAGAGGCACAGAAATTAACCCAATTAAGCCGCCAAACTTTTTTCAAAACTTTATTCGAACTGCCGACACGCAAACAGCTGAAACGCATGTCCGAGGTCTGAGGCAGACCTGGCCAGTGGTGTCAGTCCGTCATTGCCATGACGACATGGGTGGCCAACACAATAACACGGAGCATGCACCGATTGCACACCCACACCCAGTTGTGCGAGAGATTCCAACAGTGGCTGGCCAGCGGGATATCTTAGTGAATTGATATGAAATTTTCGGAATAAATTGAACAAGAAGAATGTACCCTTTAGTGGACTCTAATAAAATGGAAAATTATTTCCAGTGACCAGAGCAAAATGTCGAGCATTTCGTGTGTTTTTGCGTAGTCAAAAGTAAACAGCGGTCAGTGCGCGCAAGTTGGCTCTCTCATTCCCGGAAAGGAATGCTTTGTGCTCTGGTAAAATTAGCTGGCATGCCGTTGCTTTCTCTCTCTCCCTCTCTGTGACAATTAGCCAGGTGAATGCTGGCCAAAGTCAAAGTCAAGCCTGGCCCATAACTGGAGCCATCTGTGGTTAGACCAACAGCCCACACATTCACACACACACAATCCCAACCAGACAAAACAATTTATTCGTTCTCGTTCCAAGCTCCTTGGCTGGGGCACTCGGTGGCAGAGTGGCTTTTTGAGTGGTTTTTCAATGAAGTGTTAAGTGGGTGAAACTGACGTTGGCGCTGCCTGTCTAGCTACTTCAGTAACGTGTGTGTGTGTGTGTGTTTGGTTGTCACCTTAACCCCACCCCTAGCAAATAGTCCTGCGGTCTGTGCTCACCTTTTGCCAGCATCCTCTATATCCTGTTCGCCTACTCGTGGCTGCTGTTTGTATTGTTTGATGGTGGTTATAAGGCTGACAGCTGTCAGTTCCTAGTAAATTTGCTAAAATGTTTATTTGCCAAGCGACTGAGTTTGTGCTAAACACACAAACACACACGCACACTTGAATAGTTGGACCAACCAACACACAATCACAGACTTGTGTCAGCATACACCAATGTACATACAAGGAACCACAAACCCCTCCCCTCCCCCCTAGGCACTTGCAAGATTATCAGCGTGGACCTGGTTTAATCATTTATAAACAGCCGCAGACGCTAACAACAACAACTAACCAATGCCAGGACATTGCGTGCATGACAAATGTTTTGGTACTTAATAATAGAATAATTATGGCAAGACCATAAAACGGTTTAATGATTATGACACACACAGACATGCAGGCATGCAGGAAGATATGTTTACTATTTGCTCTCAGTTACATTTGGAAGCCACAGCTGCATTTTAATTGCCATTTTGTAATTATGCGTTTCGGTGTCCAGACTGAGCCATGTCCACTGGTTCGGTCAAGGTTGGCAATTGACCAATTGGATTACAGCCTCTGGAAACATGTTTGCTTCTACAATATTTTTAATTTAATTGAAAATTACGTTTAAGCTGTTAATTGTCGCATATTGTTTTCTATTTACCATCAAATCAACAAATCATTGCAAATTGGTATGATTTTGATCTAACAATACTAACGAAATGTGGCACTTGGGGATAATGATAGATAAAAGCCAGAAAGTTGATCAAAAACAAAAATAAAACGAGAGCCAAAGATCTTTTACCCTTGCCAGTGCTCGTTAAAAAAATATCTAAGAACGGTAACATTAAAATCCAAAATTTTTTTTACTAGAACCTACATATTCTCCGACCGATTGTGATCCGATTTTTATAAAATTTTAGGAATCTTTTGGAGAGTATGTGAAATTAACTATCACCGAGCTTAAGAACGCTAAAATTGATTCACTGTAAACAACACAATTAGCGCTCGTACATCAAAACGTTGAGAGACCGTTTATGCTAAAAAGTCATATTTTTTTAGTATTTCCAGATTTCAGCTATTGACATAAGTGTTACTTTATAAATAGTACCTCACGTATAATAATTTTGCACAGAAGCTTGCAACGCATTGAAATATTCATTTCCGACCCTATAAGCTATATAGAGTTGATTGACTTTTGTCCGTCCGTCTGTGTGTCTGTTTCTACGCGAACTAGTCTCTCAGTTTTAAGGCTATCGAGCTGCAATTTGTTTGTCTTATTTCAACGATCAGTTAGATGACGTAGCGACTACCTTGAGGAAAGCTAATTTAATGAACTACACGAAAGGGCTTGCATCGTTCTAGCGTTGTAGGGTTTTTCAACTAACTCTTAAGCAACCTCGCGTTGCAGACTGATTCAAGTGTTTCCCTGCTTTTGTCCGTTGCCTGCAATCTATCTTTGTTATGATAGTTAGCCATGATGTTGTTTTGCATTACTTTGGTCACGGATGAGCTCAAGCTTGGGTCAATACTGGGAGGATCTTTTGCTCATGAACGGGACTTGCTATCACACAAGAGAATGTGTTGACCTTGCCTTTGATAGATGTTATTCCAAACTAGGAGATACTATTGGGTTTGATGTTAACCCAATTACCCACCCTTCCATGTTAACAACGGTTCCCTGCATGTTAACCCTAATACTTCATCGATGTTGACTCATTTTGATACCCCCCTTTCTTTGCTCTAGTTAGACATGTTCATATTCACAATTCATTTAATACTGTCGATAATTCACAAACTTGGCCTTCATGGTTATGTAAAGTAACTCTAGGATAACAACAAAATTAATTACAAATTCACTTCAAATAATGTTTAGAAAAATATGGATAGGTCTTTATAGCTTTTAACCATTAAGGTGTTTAGTTTTAAACAATGGTAATTATAACGCGAGTCTTGGATACGTTAACTTTAGTACTTTAGTTTATCAAATTAAATCAAACGGTTATTTCATGATCAATACCATATGCTTCACTTCAGCTTTACTGTTTCTTTGAACAACGAATAAAGATGGGTTTCTGCAGTACTTACAACTTATACGGCGATCCGTGCAGTCAGACCTGGTGCATTGATGCTGTACCTAATATAATGAGGTGATAATCAAACTACTTAAGTAAAGGTGCAAAGAGTTGAAACACAGCTTTTCATTTTCAATCAATTGTTCACATGCTGCAATCTTGATGCTTAGATGGGTCTTGATCACGTGTAGAGAGGTTGGGGCGAAGGTGCTACTGCCTTTTTCAAACAGCATCCGCAAAGGTAAACTATATTTTTAGCAAAAACCAAATCCGAGAGTTATATTCCAAGGCCATCCGAATAATCCCAGGGTTTTGCAACTTCCATTGTAGTTGGCTTTCAGCTGCACACCAATGGCTATGCAAGCACCTGGTCAATATAGCTCTGTTTTACAATGGCACTCTCGTAACGCGGGAATCTCTTATTCACCTGGTCAATATCTAAAGAGTATATAGTTACTATGTGTTTTTTTACAGGTTTAATCTCATCCAGAGTCTCAAAGACAAGTATGTGACAAGGTGTCTGTGTTGGCGCGTCAACTCAATTCACACGTACATGCATATGTACACTGCTCGCCACTTGAATAGAACACCCTGTATGCTCTCTTTAAACTGCTCGTAACTCGAAAACGAAATGGTAGAATAACGGTATTTTTTGCATATTATCTTTGTGCAAGCATTCTTCGCTCTTTCTGGTATATTCCAAGTTTTGGAATAGAACCGTTATAAAGTTGTTTGCACTTTATGTGAGCATTCGCAAAAATTCAATGGAATTTTTGCGCCACTTGAATAGAACATGCATTTTATTTGGTCGGTATCGTTGACACGTGCACACAAATTTTGGTTTACTTAAACTTTTTGCTTTCATTGAAGTGTATATAAAATTAAAAAAAATTAAAATGGGGCGTGGCACTTCATTATCTGAGTCGGAGAAAGGAAAAATCCAAGCTTACAAGGATTCTGACCTTTCTATTGCCAAAATAGCAAAAAAAGTCGACAGGAGCCGTCACGCCATAACAAATTTTTTAAATAATTTAAATAATGAGGCTAATTATGGTAAAAACATGAAGGGCCGCACCCACAGTGTGCTTACCATTGCGGACAAGCGACTTATATTAAGAGAAGCTTCCAATTCGCACGACTCTTTGGCCAAGATAAGAGAAAATGCAACGTTAAAGCAAGTTTGTCAACCAAGCGTCGTGTTATTAATAATGCTACACACCTGAAGAGACTAAAAATCAAGAAGAAGCCACCTCTTAACCCGGCTCGGAAGTTACAACGCCTTGATTTCGCGCGTGCACATGTCACCTGGACTTCGGAGTGGCAACGTGTTGTCTTTTCGGACGAAAAAAAGTTTAATTTGGAGGGCCCCGATGGCTACAGCTACTATTTTCATGATCTTTGAAAAGAACCACACCATCTTGATAAGTTGCACAGCAGTGCTGGAGGTATTATGGTATGGGGGGCCATTTCCTATTATGGCACCTGTGAGCTTAAATTTATTCCAACCACCATGAATGCGTTGTGTTATATTGGTATATTGAAAGAGGCCTTTCCACACTTACAAACTCTTTTTGCAAATCTAAAATGGATTTATCAACATGATAATGTCCCTATACATACGGCCCGGATTGTTAAATCGTATATAGCGAGCCAAAACGTGGAGTTATTAAACTGGTCACCCTATTCACCGGACTTGAATATCATTGAGAATGTGTGGGGATGGCTAACACGTGAAGTATATGGATCAGGTCAGCAATACTCGAGCGATATCGTTGAATTATTTGGGAAAATTGTATGCATCCCTTCCAGACCGAATGTGTGAGGTTTAGGAGAAAAAAGGCGGCTCAACACACTATTAAAAACTTTTTTTAGTTTAAAAACATGTTAGTAATTTCTTATTTAAGTAATATTGTTATTTGAAAAGGATTGAAATATTCTTAAATGGTTTTTAGATAAAGTGTCCTATTCAAGTGGTGCAAATTGAAGACTCCAAAATTTGTTACTTATTGGTTAACAATGGGCGTGTTCAGCAGAATAATTGATCCCTGAGCAAGTATCAGAATAAAATTATGCATCGAATAGTCTCTACTGCTGGAGGGAGCAGTATCACTTTAAAGTAGCGTACTATTTCTTTAATACATGCTCCTGTATCATGATACCTCAAATTGGCTATTATGATGCCCCGACACTCGAGTTCAGTAGGAAGATTATTGCATATTTATACTTGATCAGGGAGCAAGTTGTTCTGCTGAACACAGCCAATGTTTTTTGTATACTTACAACTTTTGAATAATTTTGTAATTTTCGTCTAATTACTACATTTAAGTAAACTTTATAAGAAAACAAAAATTATTTTCCTAGATGGCTTGGTTTTGCAGCAATTTACTATAGAAAATCGACTTTAGAGGTGTCCTATTCAAGTGGCGAGCAGTGTATGTAGAACTTGTGTGTGTGCGCGTCTTGCAATTGATTAGCCACAGAAACAATTCCTCACAACAGTCAAGCTTGACTTTATGATGTCACAATAGGGAGTAGTATGTCTTCAAACAGGATCAAAAGGATTTACTAGCCTTTTAACCTTCTTGGTCTGATAGCAAACGGAAATAAATCAGAACAACCACGAGAAGCTGGCTTCGATTGCTCTCACATATGCATGCATACATATAATTATCGAATGTGTAATCGATAGTCAAAGTAATTGATCAACAAAAGACATGGGTATTCTTGCCACTGTTTCGTATATTTTGATTTCGTTTCATTCATCCGTTACATCTTCTCCCATGAAAGTTGTGGGAGTTTCCCGAATATTTAAAAAAAATGTAACTTAAGCAAGGAATGTATCTTCTAATGCAATATTTAGTTGTAAATAATCCTGAAATTCTGTTATTTTTGAACCGCTCAAAATTTTGATTAATAAAATATTGTACAAAGTTTCGCAACCGAGCCAAGGTTGGTTTGCAAAAACGATCGAAAATTCTGTCGGTGCCGCTCACCTTTGGGAGATTTCATTTTCAATTTTGAAAATATAGTTGGGAGGTTGGTGTCCAAGATAATAGCCCACCTCTTTTAACAGTGTTTTTTCACGTAAAATCAATTACCCATTTTATACTAGAGTTAATGTGATGTTCAATTGTTATTTGTTGATTGTGCTATAATTTAAATGATGCATGATCCATGTTTTTCAAAATTTAAATGCAGAATTTAAAATATGTATTTCTGGTCATGAAGTAAAACCTGGCAGTCCTTTAAGGCCTCTACGCAGTTGGGAAGTAATGTAAAGCGCAAATTTTAATATTAAAATAAATTTGACATTTTATTCATTTGATTCAGTTTTTTGATTTCCAAATTAATTTTGCTTATCAAACTTCTTTTGAGTTGTGAATTTTGATAAATGTCTTTCCAAAACACTAGAGATTTTAACACAGCCGAAAGAGATTTCCGTGACACTGCGACTTCGTTAGGGATGGGAATTTGGTCCCAGAACGTCAGAGACAAAAATTGCTAGAATTGAAAAAACAAATTGCTGGAGATAGCTAAAAAAAAAATTAAAGTTTTTCTTGTAATCGAGAAAAAAACTTACGAATCAATGTTTTTCTTTCCCCCACTGACAACAGAAGGGCCGATACGGGTCACGCAAACACATATACAAAGCTTCTATGACCTGGCGCTGGCTACAGTTGTCGGAATTTTTGCTACAAGTCTGACATGGAATTCACAAGCGATCTTAGCAGTTCTGGCATAAGGCAGCGTCTGCCAACTCAATGAAGTTGGGAAAAAGATCGCTGATGATTGAACTGTGGAAGTTTATGAAATAGTTATACGATCAACCAGCCTCCTTTGTGGTGTTGTGCGTGTCTTGTCTTAGAAATGTTATGATGAAAATCATAACTTATAGACCTAGAGCCCGCTGAAAAGTTCGATGTTTGTTTTTCAGGACTTAAAACCAACAAATACATATTTTAGTGTCTTTTTAAGGATTTCAAGACTAACCAAAACATATTAAATGACATCTTCATGAGACAAGACTAACTGAAACTAAAACTAAGTAAGGTTGAAATTTCGTCCAGATCAATAATCTAGTATTTTACCGGAAAATCATAGCTGTGGCAAAATTTGCCATGTCTACGATATCCATATCTATGAAGTAAAAAAGAGTGTTAAGAAAAACATAAAAGGTAAAACATTTTAAAACCAACCCAATGCTTAAATTGCCGGTTGACTTTTTTCTGTTCATAGCTTGTGTATCGTTCATCCGATCTTTATAATTCCTTCAGCAAATCGATAAATAATTTTGACAACTAGATATCTCCAGAAGGTACAAACAATCTATCATCAAAACTGTGGGAGATATGAAGTTTTTTCCGAATTCCGGGGGCGGGAGGGGACATGGCACAAATTGAAAATAAACTTGATCTGCCTGCAAGTGTGAGAAATATATGTTCCATTCTTGTCGAACCTCTATCTCTTACCATCTCTGAGATCTCTTCGTTCATACGGACGGACGGACGGACAGACGGACAGACAGACAGACGGACAGACGGGCAGACGGACATGGCTATATCGACTCGGCTTTTGATGCTGATCAAGAATATATTTACTTTATAGTGTCGGAGATGATTCCTTCTGGCTGTCACATACTTTTGCACAAACGTTATATACTCTATGTACCTTCGGTACAGCGTATAAAAATCTTGAATTTAAACCGACTTTTTATTTATTCAAACCATCATGTGTGCCGTCGTTTTAGCTAAAGTTATAAACTTAAGAGCTAGGAGGGGGTAGCATGGCTGTTAGGGCCTTCAGCTTATTCGATAGTGTTTTTATAGATACGTATAAATATATTTTTAGTTATTTGTATATACAGAGTGTGTGTGTGTTTAAGTAGATGTTTAAATTGTTGTGTTTAAGTATCGGGTGCAAAAGTTTTCTATGGAATATACGTGTATGTTTGCTTGATATTTTAATAAATATATTTTTATAATTTGTGGTATAGGTTGGTGTGTTTAAGGAAGTTTATTATGAGTTTAAGGTTGTCTGATGATGGGTGTATTAGCAGGTCCATTGGATTTTTATTTTGGAGGCATTGGATCCGGGCTGTTCTTAAGGATGGACATTGGGTTAAAATGTGTTTGACGTTTAAAATGGTGTCGTTTTGGCAGAGGGGGCAGAATTTAGAAATATTTTTGTCAATGTGGTGTTGATTTGTGATTTTTGTGTGTCCTAGTCGTAGTCTTATAATTTTTATTTGGTCGATTCTAGATATTTCGTCTTATTTTGTAGATTTCAGGAAGTGTGAGATATTTATGTTATTGGGGTTTATATCTTTGTACCAGTTTGAGCAGGATTGATAGTGTTCCTGCATTATGGTTACTTGATGGTTTTTGGAAGTAACTATTTATGTCCGTTATGTTGTTATTGATTGTGGTGATGAGTGGGAATTCAGTTGCATTGATGTGGCTTGGGATCCGCATTAGATTGATTTTGATTTGGTGTCTTGTTAGTAGTGTTCGGATGGTTCTTGGGTAGTAACTGTGACTTTCGATGTTTTGTATTGATTTGAGTGAGAATAGTGGGTCGGAGCATATGACAAATATATCTTTTTTTGATTTTATTATGTTTATGGCAATTATTTCTGCGGTAAAGATGGATGAGTAGGTAGGGAGGATGCCTCTTTTAAGAACAGTATATTCTGTTGTAATGGCGAATGATGTAAAATGAGTGGACTTTGAACCGTCTGTGTAAATAAAGTGGTGTTGGGTTTGGTTGTTTTGAAAGTGTAGAAAATGATGTTGAAATATTGCTGGATTTGTCGATTTTTATTCGATTCTAAGCTTTTGATGAGTAATTTCTGGTTAATGTACTGCAATTTTCAAGATAATCGCTGTAAATTATAATCCGGGCAGCACATAAAACCCGTAGACATAACTTTCATCGTGGCCTTCTTTGGTCAGTTCGTTAATTTTGTATGGAGAATTTTGATGTTGAAGCAATTTAATTGATGTTAGAGTAAACATTTGAAAGCTCTGTTAACTGTCCGCACCAAATTGTAAGTCTGCTTTGCTTCCATTCGTATTTATAGCCAAAATTGATTCATTACCAATTTCATTTGTAAAATTTCCAAAATATTTTCAATGTGAAAGTGCAATCTGCTTATGTGAGGAACATATCTAGCATTTTATTTCGAAATTTACAACGTAGTTCACTTTTGTATTGTTGAGTGTAAACAGTTTAATGATTACTAGTCCAAGAAGCTGCAGTCTTTCCTTTGTGTCTTATTGGTTTTATATGTTCATTTAGATCTCAGTCCGAGGCATAATTTTCCAAATTTATTCAATTGCCATCAGAGAATGAACAAAAGGTTTTTACTCAAATCTTTTGCTGGTTTATCTTCATCCTCTGCCGCCAGCTAATGGAGCTTAAGCTTGAAATTGCCTGCCACAGTTCACTGAGATATGCCTTTGCCAGTACAACAACAACAACAAATAAACTTTTATTGCATTTCACTTTCAACGATGGCTGCTAGCCGAGTTTCTTTTTTATTAATTTATTAAAAGCCCTCCGCCTCCTTCTTCACCTCCGCCTCCATTCACTTACCGCATCGCCAACGATGTTCGACGCCTCGTAAACCTTGCCAAAATCATCATCAATTGGCGCTGCAGCCTCGACTGTAAATGAAATGTAAATCTGGTTGGCCCTGGTTGGCAGAAAAAATACCAGAGAGAAGTTGAGTTGAGAGGCAAACAAAATAAAGCCAACGAAGACACGAAATAAGCCGCAATTGCTGCCAAGTTGAATGGCCGGCAATCGCCATCATTGCAGATGGGTTTTCAATCAGTTCGATAGGTTTTCAAAGCTATTATCGCTTTAGCGGTTGGCAGCTGCTCCCGATGTTCTCGTTGAGCTGCTTAAGCACCTTGAAGCGCATTTAAATGAATATTAAATTCTACAATTTTTCCCGATTTAGTTTGTATTTCACGAAACTATTTTCCAAGCGATTAAACAACAAAATTCACTTTGATATCGCGCGAAAAGTGCGCCGCTTATGTGTGAAAAGGGAAATTTAAATCAAATGCAGAGGGCTTTGAATTTTTCATAGCATACTTTAGTGCGCGCTGTGGCACACGAGAGGGTGTGTGGCGTGGCTGTCTATTTCGCTGTTGCCAAAGCATCGACCTATTCCCCAGCCAGTCGGCATGTGTGTGCGTTGGCGCTTTGATAAAAACCAAAATTAATTATTGACGAGGCCGTTGCCGCCTGTCGCGGGCTGTTGAAAATTTTAAAGGCGTTCGACTGTAAGCAGTTGCCGCATTAACACACACACACACACGCACACAAGACACATGTGCAAGGCATCTTCCGTTTATGCTTCAAATCACAAAATGTATTTACTTTGTCAACGAGAACCGCAAACTAGCAGCATCAAGCACCGCCCGCATCGCCAAGCAAATAGGCGAGCAAACAAATTAGTGTTTAATTAAATATACATAAAGAAGAAGTAAGAGACGTAGCCCAGCAAGCCATCTATCTATTCATGAACTTTGGAAAATGAGAGAAAGGCATGCAGCAGCCTCCGAAATCGGAAGTGAAACGCGTGACGGGACCGGCCAAGCCGCCGCGTCTGAAGGCCGTAAAAAAGCATTTGCAATTTGAAAGTCCGCTGCCGCAACGGTCACGCGCCCAGCCAGACAAAGTCCGTGCTAAAACAACCAGTCAACAGCAGGAGCAGCAGCAGCAGCCACAGCAGCCGGATGCGGATGTGGCTGACATAAAAAATCGCCTCGTCGTCGGCTGTAGCAGTCTTATGTATGCATGTCAACGGGGCGACATTGTCCAAGTCCTCGCCCAGATGCGCGCCAAGGTAAGGCTAAACTCCTCCGTACTACAGCAGCCAAACATGTGTTGACATTCGTGGAAAACTAGCAGCCAGCAAGAAACATGACAAGTTGACTTGATAACAGCGAGTCCCAAAATAAAACCCCCTTGATTTTAATCTTTCTCTGCCATCACGATGAGCCGGCAGAAAACTTTAAGCCCAGCCGAAAAACCCTTTCTTTGCCCAGCTTTTCGACTTCCGTTGCAGTCATTTTGGACGCATTGTTCACAATTTGGGGCCCTAATTGCTTCATAAACATTTCTACAACCGGCTTGGGCCGTAACAAAAGGCCAGTTGAATGGCGAATGCTGTAAATGGCAGGACATTTAAAATTGACAAAATAATCCCCCAGCTTTGGGCCCTCCATCTCGTCTCGTTGCCATGCTTCGTTCGTCAAGCGTCCAGAAATATGCCAATTTCACATTTAATTGAAATTTGAAAAGTTTTTAATTGAACGCAGATAAATTGCCAAGGCCCTCTTCGAATGTCCTCTGTTTGGGCGCATTGTCATGTTGCTAGTTTTGCAATTACTAACAAATGCCTTCATTTCCGGCCGGTTGAGATGCCTTTGGCCCCGTAATTGATATTGACGCTAAATTTGATGTGAAATTGTCCGGCATTGAACATGGCCCATTCCCATTTACTCGTCATACTTTCTTTCCAAGTACAAAATGAGCTGCTGGAGGCGCGAGTGCCTGACGTCAATTCGCTTGGTTATATAATAGTCAAATGGCATTTTGGGCGCCTAACCTTGGTCGCGAGTTTATTTGGTTGTGAAATATGGCAAATGCTGGCAATTATTACTTACTTTTGTGCCGCTCGCGTATTTAATGTGCGCCATAAACAACAGCAACAACATGACCGCAAAATAAAAAGCGAAATGAAACTTTTGCTCTACTTTATTGGGTAACGGGGCGTATGCGCAATTTGAATGCAGTGCCCGTTTAATTTGTTCAGTTGAATGGAAAACGGAAAATGATAAAAACATTTTCGCTGTGGTCCAATATATTTCTAATTAGTTCAACTAAGAATCAAACGATAAGGAGCACTTGGACGTTCACGGGATTGTGAACTCAATGAGAATACATGTATCATAAAAATGAGAGTTTCTCTGATGAACATAAAATTCTTTAAATTCAATTCAACAAATTTGTATCTTAAGTACAAAAATCGTATTTCATGTTTTTGTTTTCCACTTCAGTTATTAATTGAGATTAGTTGAAAATTACTTTGGCTTTAATAGGCTTTAAAAATACAAAAGAAAAGGTGGCTTTCTTCTTTAAGCATCGTTTGGCTTGCGCGCACGAGAAAGTCACTTATTGTGAACTGGACCACAAAACGAGAACTCCAAAGTTAACTTCGACAGATTTTCCCAACAGTTAATGAATTCAGACACGACAGACCGACTTTGTATTTTTATTTGAGGTGTTTTTAATATTGTCTTTATTTTATGCATGTATGTTTTAACGACCTTTATGTTAATTAAAACCTTCAAATTTTTTTTTTTTTTTTTTGCCGGCTCTAGGTCTCTTTATTTTATACAATCATTAAATCGGTTACTTCTCAACACTCGAAACGTTCAACATTAAATGAATTTACGTCCGTCCGCGACAGTGTTCTGCTCTCAATAACCTCTTGCGCTCTCCACTCCGTAGTTTCTGCAATCACCCCTCTCCCATGAAAAGCGAAACTGTGAGAGCGTGTTCAACACTTTTCTCTCTAACTTTGCTTGCCCTCTCCGCTTCGATACATCTTCTCACTCCCATCTGTTTGAAAACATATATGATACACAATGTGACTGTTTTAGAGACCTTTTTGAGTATCAACTATAGAACTTTTTAGCAGGCCGTAGGTCAATAAGCTATGTTTGCTCCTAGATTTTTTAAAAAGAAGACACACACACACCAAAAAGTAGGCTGGTCGACTGTATAGATAATTCATGAATCTCCAGATTCAATCATCAGCATCAGTCATCAGTCTTTGCCTGACTGAGGGGAGACACACACACAAAGCTTCTGTGACTTGGCGTTGGCCGTTGATGTTGGGTTTTGCTATAAACCTGCCTTGGGAATTCCCAAGCGGTAATAGCAATGCTGGCACGAGATGACCTGTGCCAAGTCGCAGAAAGTATCGGACAAAGAAATAAATTTAGCGACCCGTCCTTAATTTTCCCGATGAAAAAAAAGGCGAAACGAAAAGGCCAAGCTAACTTCGTCTGTGCCGAAGTTTTTATCCCCTTGCAAATGCTGTTTTTGAAATGTCAGAGTTTAAGAACGCTCACATAAAAATCAAAAATTTTTGTAACTAAAACCCATTTTCTTACAGATAAACATCTGATTTTGACCAAATTTCGCGAATCTTTTTGAAAACATATCAAATTGACAATCGGCGAATTAAAGAAAGATAAAATTGAAAACAAAAAAGTTTTTCTCACTAAGATCGCAATAATGTTCTACTTTGGGTTTCTTGACTGCGGTACAACGTTCATGGAACCTTAAAAACTGTACATTTCCGACCTCAGCGGTTATTAAGCAACTGTTGAAGCCACTTAATGTACTTGGATTACAACCTGCATTTATGGAATTTCTGACGGCCAGTTTTTCATTCTGTCCCAGTGTGCACTGTCTCGTATGCTAAACTAAATCATCTCATAGATCGCATTTCTTATGTAAATGGTTTAGGTGTTCTTTTTGACCACAAGTTGTCAATCAACAGTCACATCGCCGCCACCGAACATAAATAATATACATAACATAATAAACATAATAAAGTTAAAGAAGTTGTGGCGTTTATTAAGCGTTGGTTCAAAGAGTTCCACGATACATATCCTATTTGAAAGAACTTCTTTAACGTATGGGCCCACCCTACAAAAATTAGTCTCGGTCTCTTCCTCTGCTATAAATGCCCTCCAGTCGTTTCTGCTTCGCACGAACTGGCACCAGTTGTTCACACCAAGGTTGGAAATATCTTTCCGCAGCTGACCCTCCCATATTAGTGGTGAATGTCCTCTCTTGCCTTTTCCCCGCAAGGTCAGCCGGCTTCGATTTTTTTCTGGAGCTACTTCATCCATCCGGATCACATGTCCTATCCAGCGCAACCGCTGTTGCTTTATGCGCTTGACCAGACTGGTGTCCACATAGAGCTCATACAGTTCGCGATTCATTCAAAAACGGAATTCATCGCCAACTTTTAAAGGTCTCCGGATCATTCGCTGCTGTCAATGTCCTTGCTTCTGTGGCGTATGGCAGGACAGGGATGATGACCGACTTTTATAGCGCTATTTTTGTTCTTCGAGAGAAGGCTCTGTTCTTGAACTCACTACTGAGCCCGTAGTAGCATCGGTTTGCAAGATTAATTCTTCTTCGAATTTCCAGGCTTATGTTATGGTCGCTGGTCATCGTTCCGAGGTAGACAAAATCCTCTACAATCTTAAAGTTGTACTATCCCATTGTAACAGACCCGTAGACTTCTTGTCCGTGGATACTAGGTACTTCGTCTTGTCCTCGTTTACCGCTAAGCCCATCAGTTTAGACTGCCTCTCAATATCTGAAAACGCCCTGCCCTGAAATGCCCGTTCGTTTTTGCCGACAATGTCAATATCATCGGCGTATGCAAGTAGCATTAGCTCTTTATATAGAAATGTGCCCGATCACATTCATATCCCTCGATAAGGTATCACCCTGCTTAAAGTCTCTTTTGGTTACAAATGGTTCGGAAAGGTTCTTTATTTTGACGGAGCTGCTCACCAGGATCATGCAATGTCGAACGTAATTTGCTGGTATACCAAAGGTAGACAGGCCTTCAAAAAACCTTGACCTTATTGGAATGTCGAAGGCTGATTTATAATCAACAAAAAGATGATAGGTTTTGATATCTCTCTTCTAGGTCATCTCCAGGATTTGTCGTATTGTGATTATCTGGTCTGTGTTGGATTTACCAGGTCTAAAGCCACACTGATAAGCTTCAATCAGAGTGCTAATAAGCAGCTTTAAGCAATTAATACACGACAGAATTTTATATGCGATGGAAAGAAGATTTGCAGAGGAGCTGGTGCATCCACCTTACCAACCTCTTGCCGCCAGCTTTGTCAGCCCGCGTTGCTAACGTGTGAGGTGACTCACTTCGAAAAAAAGATCATGTAGACAACTGTTCTCCTTCACCAGCTAATGGCGTTAGATGTGAATTAGGTAGCCATAAAAAAAATTTAACAGAAACTTTGCGTTCGAAAAATACGGGGAAAGACTCTTGCGCTAAAATTCCAAGTAAGCAAGACATGATCGGCTTTGGATCTCAGGACAATTTAAGCCAATGATTGCGACATGTCAAGGGAGAAATATGAAGACTCGTATTCCAAATGAATTATTCGACTACCAGTAACCATTTCAAGAAATTCGGAAAAATTTAAATCGCTTTAAGGGTTTCCGGATTTATAAAGAATTATTATTAAATAGAAACCGTTATTAAATTCTCATTCCGACTAAACATGTAAAATGCCAGTCTTTTCTTAATAAATTTCAGTTGAACCCTTTTAGTATTAAATTTTTGAAATTCCAAACAGCGTGAAAGTGTTTTCTCTTTCAAAGACATTTGATTATATCTTCGCAAGCTTAAGGCAGTTCTTATTCAACTGCCAAGGCAATTAAGTCTCCATTTTCTGGCTGATATTATTAATGTTTGTTCTCGCGATCTACTTGTTTTGTTTTGTTTGCATGCTGCTGTTGCTGTTGCGTTGTGCCTGTGGGACATGTTTTAATTTGTCTTCATTGCCGTCGTCGGTTGCTGCATGTCTGCGGCTTATGTCTGCTGCGTTGATAAGGCCGCCTATCCTATTAAAAGTTGGAACGCACTTTTCATCCATTTATAAGAGTTGAATAATTAAACACGGCTTATTTGCTTTTGCAGAATGTTGGTTTCGAGTTTCTTTTTATATATTTATTTAATTAAGACTGAGACTCTGTTTTTATTACAATTTTTTGTGTCGATATTTTTAGCCCAACATGGCGTATGAGTACCAACTAAACCGACAACTCCGGAGCAGCAAAAACTTACTTGGCTTTGTCTTTTGTAGCTACACATCGTTGCTGGCTTTTCAGCTCCTTAAGAGCACTCAGGCAACATTCATCGACTTTGTTTACTTGGCTGCTATTGTTTTGCTTAAACTTTTCATTGATGTTGGTTTTTTCCTTCCTCCCAGCTCAAACCTCCAGCCGGCAGTTGTTGTCGTTGCCGTTGTTCTCGCCTTTATTGTTGTTGCTGTTTTTACCAATTAAGTCTTAATTTCTTAGAAAATAAAACTTTTTTGCTCCTGGCATTGTTTGCCGCTCTGCAAGCATTTCCCCCCGCCACCGATGCCCATCCCTTAGTTAACGTTAATGGCGCAATTGTGCCACCTCAGCGTACAGGTCAGTTGTTATTGTTGTTGCCGTTGCTCCCGCCTTCAACATCAACTTTAAACCGCAATTTCGTTCCAAGAGTTCGAGACTGAAGTTTAACACCACAAGTTGGTAATTTTATGTCTATCTTATGCGCAGTTGTTGCTGGGCCCAGCTCACGCAACAGACGTCTGCCGTCCCACAGATTGCTGCAGGTGTGAATTATTTATTTTCACTTAAGATTTGCGGCAACCAGCGTTCGTTCATCCGGCCATTCAAGACCAACCAACCACCCCCCACCCATTCACGTTAACAGCACTAAGCAAAAGTTTTCGCTCAAAAGTCAGCTGCAGAAGTTGATTTTAACCCAGCGAGGAGCTGATGCCAATCCATGGGGCAGCTTTTGTTTGTGGCAAATAATTTTAAAACACAACTTGAAATGCTGGACGAAAGACTTACCCTGCTTACCCTGATCTGCAAGGCACATCGTCTGGTTGACGTCTTTGACTTAAGCGAAGAACGGTCACCCCTTAGCCGGTACAGTTGATATCGGATAGCCAGCACACAAGTTGGTAAACGATACCAAAAATAACTCAAGGTAAAACGAAAAAACCACCAGGAATGCCCCCCACAATTCTTTCATACTCGGTTTGAGAAGTCCGGCATCGACTGACTTCTGACATTGTTTGAAATTATCTTCAGCCCGGTTATCTCTCAAATTGCTGGCTTGCTAGTTTATTCGGATCTGCAAGGCACATCTTCTTTAACGTCTTTGACTTAAGCGAAGAACGGTTGCCCCTTAGCCGGTACAGTTGGAATTGGATGACCGGCAAGCAAGTTAGTAAACGATACCAAAAATAACACAAGGTAAAACGAAAAAACCACCAGGAATGCCGCCCATATTTTGAGATAAGCTTAAGCTCGTGTATTTTTGCACCTAGCCAACTTTAAGATCAGATCAAGTACGAGTAATGAGGTGAAATCAATATTGGAATTTCTTGATTGGAACCGAATGTGACTTGATCCTACCTTTTAATAACAAGATTAAATCAATCCCGTGTGCTTTTAAAATGTGCCAATTTCAAGCCCAAGTCAAGCTCACCCGAGCTAAAGACAGGATCAATACAAGAATTCCGAGACTCCAAAATCCGTACTCAAGTCAATTCTTTCATACTCGGTTTGAGAAAGTGCGTCATCGACCGACTTCTGACATTGTTTGGACTTAACTTTAGCCCGGTTGTCTCTCAAATTGCTTGCTTGTTAGTTTATTGTTAGCTGAGACACTTTTATGGTCAAAAATGACAGCAGAATGTCGCCGATCTACGAGATGTAACTGCATTGCATCGTGTCAAATGCTTTGCTATTATCTAAATGGGCTCAAAGTGTTATACATAAGGAATTCGGGTAATAATAACTTCACAAAACACAGAAGTGATGCTCCGATTTCCATTTATCAAATCTTCATAATTGTCTTCTCAAACTCAATTTAAAATTTAACGAATTTCGCAATTTTGTGGACCTTTCAATCTTCACCAAAAGCCGGAGTCCGGTGCGTCGCTATCTACTGTGCATACAAAAGTGCTCTGCGGCAGCGACGTCGACACAGCGACAGTATAAGCTAACCCACCCGACCAAAAGTTCGCGCGCAAATTCGCAAGCGAAACTTAAAGCGAATGAAAAACGAACAAAACCTTCGTTTACGAATTCGCCAGACATTCGTTTATGATACTTGTGTCGCTCAGTTTGTGGCAGGCAAACATTTGTACGCGAGCACTCGCAAGCGAATTTGCGCGCAAATGTTGACGCGAAAGTTTAACGAGTTTCATTTTCACTCGTTTTAAAAAATAAGTTTTTAATAAAACTAGAAATTATGGTATTCTCTTCCATTGCAACTGCTTCCAATCATTTTATATTCTTAATGCAAGATACTTTGCTTTGCATATAAAAAGCAGTTGCTTCCTTTTGTTTGGCATAATTTCAACACTAAAACAATCAACAAATACACAATAAAACAATTATTACAGTATAATCATGAACCTTTAAAATACATAAAACAATTCTAACTAAACAAAAAACGAATAATGTTCTTCGCGAAACTTTCGCTTGAAGCGAGCCTTCGCTTGTGTGTCGGGTGGGAATCGCTATGCTGCTCCGCCAACAAAAATGCAGTGCAAAATGAACTTTGTGTCAGTGGCTACACACACATACGTTATGCCAAAACGGGTATTTGTTTTTGACATCCCCTTATCCACACTCATACGAAAATTGACCATCCATCTATTTACCTGTTTTCATAATAATTAAAGCTCGTTATAAAATTTTTAAAAGTTGGCGGTTTTTTGGACCGTTTAATCTACACCTCCTAATTATCCGTCTATTTAACTTAATAAAAACTTATTTCCATCTAAACTCATATAAAAATTTTGCAAATTGGGAGATTTTTTGGACCGTTCGATGTACACATTCCTTTACCCGTCTTCAAAACTTTGCGGTCAACATTTGAAGGAAATCATATTTAAAAAGTAAATGTCAGAAATTGTTCTTTCCGCCCATAATAAAGATTTCACCATTAAATTGCATTTTTTGTGTTTTATTTGTTATTTAAAAAAAAAACTTCCTTATGGATCACTTTTTATATATTGATGATATAGATGAAATGATAACTAAATATTCAAGATATGAATGTTCCATATTAATTAAAGTTTTATTTTTTACTGTTTATTCTTCGTCCTAAGTTTTAGTCTGTGGCAAGGTAGTAAAAATCCAGAAGGTGCCTTGAATGAAAAAAAAACCAAGGGATAGTGGTTAGATCCACCCACTTCTAAAAAGGTTAGACGACCAGAAAAAAAGTACTTAAGTCCAGGTCCACAAAGTTTCTCCAATTACTAAACAAATTATCCAGCAGCGAACTTGTGGCGACATCGCAAGAAAGCCTTTACAAAGCTGAAAAAAGAAGTGCTTCCAAAAGTATAATTGCCATTATATGATTATGATTAGATTAAGGAGATAATGGTCTTCCTGTAAATAATACTCTAAATGAAGTTTTGAGTCTCTTCATTAAAGCAGATCGACGTCAAGGCTTGAAATGTCAACATTTAACCAAAACAGAGTGTTATCCACTTGCAAGTCGACAGAGCTTGGTTGGTTTGAAACAGCGAAAATGTTTTTAAATGAATATTCATGGATTTTTATACCGAGTTCAGTTCACAAAATTTAAATATGGAGTATAATGGAGCTGATAGAATGTGCAATGTTGGAATACCAATGGGAGTGATTTCCGAGGAAGTCCTGGAGGTTAAGAACAAGGACCATCATATCTCATACAAAGGAGGGCCATTTCCATGCACTCCTTTTTTCTTCGAACCCTTTAATGTCTTCACTGTCTGAAGCTCTACCCATGTCTACGAGAAATTAAATTTAATTTATGTTGAAGTGAAAAAGCTTCTTTAAACAAATCATTTTCAGTCTGTAATTATATTTACAAATTAGTTTATTTCTTGACCGATTCCAAATATTCTAGTTCCGACTAGAATGGGTGGTATCGGTCAACAGGTACTCTTTATATTTTTAGAACCATTTTGGAAAAAGTGGCTCAGAGATAAATGCATTTAAAATTTCGACAGCTGTTTACGTTTAAATTAAAATAATTTTGAATTGATTTCAAACATGCATCAAATGCATTTGGATGTTAACTTTCACCGAAATAAAATTTGCAAAATCGGTTAAATGGTTCTGAAAAAATTACGGCAAGCAAAGTGCGTCAAGACATGGTAAAAAAGAAATCTCCAAAAACTTCCATGTAAATTTTTTTTTGAAAGCCACTTTTTGGAAAATTACGAACATTATAAAATTAGTTTTGAAGTTTTTTGATTAAAAATTAAAAAAGCATGGAATTTTTTCAAATATAAGGATCGATAAACATTTTTTTCATTTACGAGGGTAGGAAAAAAAAAAATTGTTTTTGTTTATTGTTGTAAAACGTATTGACGGATCTGCATGAAAGTTGTATGAAGACCGTTTAAGCAAATAAAAAAAATTACTGAAGGTAAACAGAACCAATTATTCCGCTAAAGAGGCCGTTCCGTCCAATGTAAGTCGGTTTCAAATCGCTCAACTTTTAACTTTTGATCTACACTCAGAAGAAAACGGCTGGGAGAGTTCTAGATCGATCGGAACTTATACCGTTTTGTACTTAACATTTCAAGTATGTTTTATTCTTGAGGTGTACTCAAAATAAGTACAAAACGTTATAGAATCTAGTGTTGTAAAAACATCGATAGTGGGCACCATCGATAGTTTGAACATTGATAGTGGGCCCCATCGATAGTTTGAACATCGATAGTATTCCACTATTATCGATAGTACAATCTAAAACATTTGATTCAAACATTTTTCTATTGTCCTTTTCCTGAACTTCTGCCAACACCCACAATCCAAATTAACATGTAATCAAATATACAAATAAGACAAGTTCATTTAACTAAAATTGTACTCTTACCTTGTTACAATCTGAAGTTTCTAGAAATGCGCAAATGCGTCAAATACACAAACATCCATAGTATCGATAGTGCTATTGATGTTTTCACAACACTAAAACACAAAAATGACTGTTAATGTTATTAATATGTGTACCAACGTTCTTGAATCAAGAAGTATTTGATAAGTTATTCATATACGTCTATATTAAGTTAAGTACTATTAATTTAATTTAATATTGTTAAGCTTAAGTAAGAGTACAATTGATTTAATTTGATGTTCTTTAAATGCTTGAATTTTGTTATTGTTGTTGTAAGTGGCTTGTGAGTTTTTCCCTAAATGTCTGTGCGTTCCTTATTGTCTTAACATCTTGTGGAAGATAATTTCAAAGTCGAATAGCATGCGGATAGAATTGTCGATCAGAAATGTAAAGCTTATATTTCGAGCAAATTATGTTTTCGCCCTTAGCGATGAAGCAAACCTTAACTTATCAAATAGATAGGAGGGATGTTCAGAGTTAATAATTTTGTGCAGAAATATTAAGATTCGTATACATATCCAGGTGTCAGGGTGCATGTTATATATTATATATGTTCAGCAAAAGTTGATATGTCATCGGTCCTTTTTTTATTAAATATATACCTGGCTAAATCATTAAATGCAACATTTAATTTATGTTTGTAGCTTGAGATGCAGTTGCCAAAAACCTCTATGCCATAAAATAGGTAAGCCTTACCGATCGTTTTTCTTGTTGTCGTGGGTATAAACTGCTTGTTAAATTTAATTGCCTTAAAATTGTATAATTGTATTCGTACTTACAGTAAACCGAAAAATGTAAGAAAAGTATATACTTACTTCAATTACAAAATATCTTGGATCGAGCACAAAAAAGACTTATAATGCTAGCTCCAAAAAGTGTGCTACGAAAAATGCAAATTATCTTAAATTGAATCTGTTCTTAAAATTCCCTCCTGGTTCGAACACTTTGGTTATGGAGTTAGGGTAGATTTCGGACGTACAGTAAAACCATTTTCCTTTGCATTTTCTAAGCCTTATTTGATTAAATACAGACAAATTGGGAATGGCTTTAGAATTTAATGGGCTTAAACCAAGACCACTTTGTACTTATGATATGAACTTTTGTTTTGTTTCCAGAATGTATTGAAGTTGAATTTAGATTTTATTTCACTTTAATTAAGAATTTTTTTTTACTTATTTTAAGAGCAAATCGGGTTGTGCTTAAGACTATTACAACCTAAAAGAAAGATAAAAAAAATTTTAAAATAATTCGAAATGTACTTAATAAACATATACCGAATCAATCTTAAATTAAGTATTTCGGGATTAAAAAGAACGTACTTGAAATAAAAATTTTGTACTTGAATTAAGTATTTTCGTACATACTGTACTATTGACACTGTTTGTACTTGATTCAAGTACAAATTTATTGTTTTTTTTCTGAGTGTAGTAACCGAGTTTATTTAAGTCACTTCACATTTAAAGGCAAACAGTTTCAATACGAAATGCAACCTAAGAAATCTTTAATGGTCAACTGCTTTTTCCTTGGTCTTCAGTATTACCAATTCGATATAATCATTTCCATCTCCATGAACTTAATACAGTTCTTAAACAGGACGATGAGGTGAGTCGATTGAAATTTGCCCGTCCGTCTGGCCGCTTCTATGGGAACTATATCTTAGTTAACAAGTTTAGGCATTAGGTAAATGGAACAGTCGAAGATGGGAGAGGCTGACTTTTAGGTTTCACTTTTCGGTTTGGCTGGACACATTAAAAAAAAAAAATTCCTTGTAAATCAATTAAAGACTTAAATGCAAATCAAAGGGCATTGCCGGATTTGTGGGGGAACCGTCCCTCAATGCTTTTAATTTTTTAAGTATGCAGTTTTAAAGGACCTCAACCGAAAGTAACTAACCGATTTTTTTTTATACTTTTTAATTTTTTTTTTATCAATTCAATCAAAAGCCTTTTTCGGGCCATCTATCCATTAAAAAATTCAATTTTTTTTTTGGTCAAAGGTTCCACCTTCGTTTTTTACATGTACAATTGACATTCCAAAATACAATTTCTGTTATTTTTTCTGAATTTTAAAAGTTGTTGAAAATTGTCAAAATAATTAAAACAGAAAAATTTATAGTTCTCAAATTGTTTTATTCATTTGTTTATTAACCAATTTGTACACAGAGAAGGTTCACTTTATCTTCAAGATGTGAAGAATATGGAACCAGAAGTTGAAAATGGGGAAATCCGATTCAACGGCCAGTCAATAAAAGTAGATTAGTAGTAGAATGCCGGTCAACGATGAGCCACCGAGGAAGATAGAGCTTACATCGGCCACGGTTCCGTTAAAGAAAAAACATGCATATGACGCTATCCGGCGCAAACAGCGCTCCGGGTACAAAGCATCACTAAAGTATCTTAATACACTTGAGGGCAGCAACTCGAAGACACTGACAGCGATGTAGAAGGCACTGCGCAGGGGTGCTACGGCCGAACTAAATGCACTTGCAACCACGACTGGGATGAAATCTCCTACCGAATCGATGGCCGGCAAAGCATCCACGGAGGACACCCAGAAGCATTGCAGAAGATCGCCAGCAACGTCGGCTACACCCTCCCAAATGTAGGGACCGGTTGGCAGAAAGCGTGGTATCTCCAGGCGACAGCGATCGGAAGACTCGTCGAAGTCTCTGGTGGACAAGCGGATTGGACCAGAAGATCTAGAGACTAGCTTAAGCTCGAAGACAGAACTTCAGGTGGCCATTATCGACTGAACCGACCTGACGAGAAGTTGCTAGTCATGGAGTGAGTCATACTGCAAGCCATTCACGATGCCATGGAAAGGAGAAAAAATCTTTTCCCAGCTGTGTTAAATGTCATCTAATGGTACAGGGGAGTTAATGTCGTAGTTTGTACCATTGAAGAATCCGTGAGCTTTCTCACTGAAACAAATCTAAAGGAAGAATCGAGGTCTTAAAATTGGAAAGCGTGGTCTGCGGAAAAAGTAGATTCGCTTACTTACTGGATGGGTAAAATATTCTAGAACTACAAAATATGTTGTCGCAATATTTCAACACATAACCCAGACCATGTGATTTTTCCACTTCTATTTAAGATCCTTACAGTAATATGTCGCTATTGCTGCGAGTGTGCGAATGGAAACAATACCATGTTTTTATTAATCTTAACCACTTTCCACTACTTTTAAAATTCGGAAAAAATTACAGAAATTTTACCTAGTAATGACAATTGGATATGAAAAAAACGAAAGTGAAACCTCAACTTGAAGTATTAACTTAGATGACGGCTTGCCTTTTAAAAATCTGAAAATTATTCTGAAGGAGTGTATGCATGCCAGCTTTGACCAAACAACAATATGGAATTTTTTAATAGATTGATGGTCCGAGGAAGGTTTGTGATTGATATGATAAAAATCGCTGTTAAAAATTCAGGTTTGGTTCTAGAAGTATAAGAAAAAATCGATAAATTACTTTCGGTAGATGTCCTTTACAACTGCATACTTAAAAAATTAATAGATTTGGGGCCGGTTCCCCTACCTCTTTGATCATAGGATCGAGTCAAATTTCGTTAATTTAATGCAATAATTAGATTTGTTGTTTTCAACAAAAAGTTATTCGCTTATAAACTTGCCGCATATACCCGAAATTATTGTCATATAAACTGGGTAAAGCACCCTCTCCTGGTTCTATTTCATTTCAGTTTGCTAAAGCGTTCGCTACTGCCAACGGCAACGGGAATATTGTGTGGTCTTCATGGAGCCAAGCATTGGCTTGGCTGCCTCCGCCAGTGTTGTGAGTTGTCGTGCATCTTTAATTTCGTATTTGTACGCACTTGTTTTTAGCGCTGGATGCTTAAATATTTAATATTTAACTTTTCTGTAGATTCAACTGTAGAGTAGAGAAATCAACTTTTTAATGCATATTTTTTGTCTTTCAATCAATGCGAAAATTATTATTAATTTGGCATCTGATTTCTCATTGGATCACCCAGTCTTTCAGGCTTTCGGCCTTGGCGTGGTAATTTTAATTGGAAATTTTTCGCTTATGCTTTCCCCTCTTACCCTTTCACCCTTTCACCCTTCAGCTTGCACTCAACACGTTTGCTCCAATTTCATTAAAAGTGACGTGGAAAAAGTTTTCTGTTTCAGTTTCGCAGTTTCCATTCTGCTTTCGCCAGTTATTCGTTTGATATGCCGCTGCTGACATTCAAATAATTTAACAATATCTATTTAACTTTAGCTGCGTTCATTTGACTTTTGTAATTAATTGTCAAGTTATTTTGCTGGCGCAGGTGAAGAAGAAGATTTGGAATGGCAAACGGAATGCAATTAGGCGAGCGAGCTGGCTATTTGTTGGCCTTTGCATGTTGCAACACAATTAATTAAACATTATGGGCCCAACAAATGTCGAAATAAACGTCAAGTCAATGTGCCTGTGAGTCATAAAAAAACTATGCCAAAAGTTTGGTGGCTAATTGAGCAACAAAAAAACCCCATTGCCAAATGACTCCATATGCGCCAGCTTATTCGGACAGCTGTCCAATTAATTAGAGACCGCTGTGCCAGGCAATCGGACTAGGACATGGAGGATCCCCTATCTCTCTCTCAGTCTGCCTAACTGCGTCAAACTTTGCAATGACAAATTAATTACTGAAATCGTTGAAATTTGTCTCCTCCAAGTTGTTGTCACTGTTGTTTGGCTTTGGCAATGACTTCCGCAGTTCCCTGCACACGGCCAGTTGCCAGTTGCGAGTTGTCAAGTTGCAGGCCAAGTTGCAGTTGCAGCTTCAGACTGGTTGGGACATGTGGAGGATATCCGCATATGAATTTGTATGCTCCTGCAACATTTTTGCTCAAGGAAATGCCCAGCAGGCTAATCACGGGCGGGGCACTGGGCGGGGGGGTGGCTGGCCAAACTTTTGCCAGCATCCAACAATATTTGCTCAGAGTGCATAATGACAGTCAAAGTTGACACAAATGAGCATAGCTTGTTACTAATTTTAATGCGCTTCGGTGCACAGTTCGAGTTGGGTGCGACGGGGTCGTCCAGTTCTGTGCGCCGCAAAAGTTTCTGTTACGGAAATTACTTTGGATCTTTGGGGTGATGGTGGGGTGTGCATAATTTTTAATTGAGAGGCGGCCAGGGGTGAGTGGAAGTTGCTGTAAAATACTTTGCAACTTAATTTGATTTGGACAAAAACTTTAGCCATAATTTACAGTTTAAGCACTAAAAAAAAGTTATGATCCAAACGATATTATGTAGTCATCAATTAAAAACTATTGAGTTTCATATTTTTATACTCTGTACCAAAGGTACACAGAGTATATTAAGTTTGTGCAAAAGTAAGAATCAGCCAGATAGAATTATCTACGACCCTACAAAGTATATATATTCTTGATCAGCACCAACAGCCGAGTCGATATAGCCTGTCAGTCCGTCCGTCCGTATGAACGAAGAGATCTCCGAGACGGTAAGGGATAGAGGTTTGACATGTTTGGGACAAAAACTCATTGTACTTGCAGGCAGATCAAGTTTATTTTCAAGTTCTCCCACAGTTTTGATGATAGATTGTTCGTACCTCCTAGAGAAATTTCGTAATCAAAATTATTAATCGATTTGCCGAAGGAATGATAAAGATCGGATGAACGATACACAAGTTATGATCAAAAAAAATTAACCGTATTAATCATTTGTAATTTAAAAGTTATTAATCAAATGTAGTTGGTTCTTTTCAAATATTAAATACAGATATTATAAACATCAATAATAAACAAAATATTTTGGATTTCAGGTTTTGCCGGCTCGAGGTCACGTTATGTTTTGCACATAACTACAGCTGTACAGCTGTTTGCCTCATTTTGAAAAAGTCAAGTCAAAATTTTGCATGAATTTTGGTTTTGCCCCCTTTATTAGGCTTTGCACACCTGTTTTGGTGACTTTCCGACTTGCCTTTATCCAGTTTTTTTTTCATCTCATCCATGTTTTCGGCAACTCTACCGTCCTTCCTTAAATTTCTTTAAGCAATAGCCCAACATTGCTCTTTGGGTCGTAGCTCCTGACAATTTGATGGGTTTTCCTCTTTATGAACAATGTTAATGTTAACAGAGTAATGTTAAGCAGTGTCTGTGTTGCGTTGTGCGCGCATGCAAGATCCGGTCAAAACACACTTGGTACATTATGTTTTTTATATCACTCTTCTACTCTTTCATTTAAAAATCGTCATTTAATGGTAAACCGTCTCATTCCCAATGGTTGAGTTTGCCTCACGTCGAGGACTTTCGTGGAGACTCTCTTTGAGATCTTTCGTTGTGCCTCTCGTTGGGGGCATTCGTAGTGCCTTTCGTTGAGGACTTTGTGCTGAGTTCGAGAACTTTTAGGTGGACTCAGGCTGGCGTAAATTTCTTTTGGAGGGTCTACAGATACTTTTTATACTCTGTACCGAAGGTACATAGAGTATATTAAGTTTGTGCAAAAGTATGTAACAGGGAGAAGGAATCGTTTCCGACCCTATAAAGTATATATATTCTTGATCAGCATCAACAGCCGAGTCGATATAGCCATGTCCGTCTGTCCGTCTGTCTGTCTGTCCGTCTGTCCGTCCGTATGAACGAAGAGATCTCAGAGATGGTAAGAGATAGAGGTTTGACATGTATGGGGCCTATATTTCTTATACTTGCAGGCAGATCAAGTTTATTTTCAATTTTTGCCAAGCCCCCTCCCGCCCCCGGAATTCTGAAAAAACTTCATATCTTCTACAGTTTTGGAGATAGATCGTTCGTTCCTTCTAGAGATACCTTGTAAACAAAATTATTTATCGATTTGCTGAAGGAATGATAAAGATCGGATGAACGATACTTAAGTTACGAGCAAAAAACGGCCAGTAAACATAGAACACCACCCCACCCACCACCGCAGCAATCTATTGAATGACAATCTTAGTGAAAGAGAGAGAGAGAGAGAGAGTGAAACTTAGAGATGAGCGCGTATAACTCGTGAGCAAATGCGAGCTGCGACGTTAAGGGTACAGAGTATGTTATAGTCGGGCTTGACCGACTTTCTTTCTTGTTGATATAAGATATTCGAACTTTTTTGCTTTGCTGCGTGTAATTTGAAAAACACGCTGCCTTATTAGTTAATAAATATATTATTGTTAATTAATTTTGATTCATTCAAATTCTGCTGTACTGAAGAACAGTTCGCCTTCCCTAACAAAATATTCCGCAAAAACTTGCCTTATATTTTTTTGGCTCTATTGCCAGATATGATTATTGCCTTCTGCGTTTCTTCACTCTCCTGGGATAAATGTTCCAGCGAAAACTTTCTCCCTTGGGTAAAAAGCTACCATCAGTCGACATGCTGCGGGAATGGCAAGGCGCATTTTGGCAATTATGAGCCCAACAAGACTTAACTACAATTTATGAAGGAAAATAAAAGCGTACTCAACTTATCACTTACCAAGTGTTCAAAGTCGAACAAATTCAATACTGATTTGGACTTTCCATCTCCAGCTCCTTTGTTTGTTTTACGCAACGATGCACCGCCGAATTTATTTGACGTATGTGTGAACAGTGTTCACTGAACACCTTGATAAATTCGGACACAAAATCAGACAAACTCCGCAATGACAGTTAGTGTAAATTAATTTGCCTGTGTAGCTTAACTTAACACTAATATCAAACTTTTGAGCAGAGTTTGCCAAATCCTTCGTTGACAAAAGCTCCAGGGCGCCCACGCCAAACTCTAAAAAAACATTAAAATTGCGTCTGACATTTTTCGCAGTTTTTATCACGCGCAGATAAAACGAGAAGGCCAGGCTAACTTCGTGTGTACCGCAGTTTTTATACCCTTGCAAATGCTGTTTTTGAAATGTCAGAGTTTAAGAACGCTTACATAAAAATCAAAAATGTTTCTAACTAAAATCCATTTGTCGACAGAAAAACACCTGATTCCAAACATATCAAATGAAACAAAAAAGTTTTTCTCAGTAAGACTGATTTTCCGACCGATCGGTTCTATGGCAGCCTTAAGATATAGTCATCCGACTTACACCAAATTTGCGAATCTATTTGAAAACATATAAAAAAAAAGTAATCAGCGAGTTTAAGGACACTAACATTATAACCAAACAATTTTCTAACTAAGACCCATTTTCGACCGATCAGTTCTACGGCAACCATAAGTTATAGTCACCCGATGTTGATCAACTTTTTCAAATTAGTTTGAAAGCGTTTAATATTAAAAATCACCGACCTTAAGAACAATTTTCTCAAAAATCAAAAGTTCTTTTTTTTCACTAAGACCCATTTTCCGACCGATCGGTCCTATGGCAGCTAAATTATATAGTCATCCGATTTTGATCAAAATTTGCAAATCCGTTTCAAAGCATTTAATATTAAGGACGATAACATTGAAAACAAACAAATTTTTCTCACTAAGACCCATTTTTCGACCGATAGTTCCTATGGCATCTATAAGATATAGTCATCCGATCCGGTCGGTTCCGACATATTAGCAGCGTGCAATAAAAAGAAGACTCTGTGCAAAATTTTAGCTCAATAGCTTTAAAACTGAGAGACTAGTTTGCGTAGAAACAGACAGACAGACGGACAGACGGACGGACTCAACTCAAACTCAATCGACTCAGCTCGTCGCCCTGATCAAGAATATATATAGTTTATGGGGTCGGAAATGAATATTTCAATGCGTTGCAAACTTCTGGGCAAAATTATAATATCCTTTGCAAAAGTATAAAAACCTGGCTGCACCTTTGAATCTAAAATTGTCGATAGTGCAATTTGAACATGTGCCTTTCTCAGCAAATTGACTGCGATTTTTACGATTTTCAACACAACCAATAAACAAATAAATTGCTTTTATTCAGATTAATATTTAAACCTTTCATAAACTTTTTAACGCAACAGCCGAGTCCGATTTTTTTGATGATTCAGGGGCCTCCAATCACAAAAAAATGTATTTAAATTTTTCCTGTTTAATGTTCTCAAAGTCGATTTCTATTTGGCATAAAAGTTTAGACTCCAGCCCGGGCATTGAAAACAAAACTTTACATTTAAAATCCAGCGCTTAAAATTTTGCGATTTTACTGAGTCGAGTGGTTTTGATTTATTGGCTTTAAAATAAACTCATTTTGATTAAAGCAGTTAAAGGAAAATATGGAAAATGCCAGCCAAGGTATTGTTAATATAATCGAGATTGATATGTGTATGCTTTTTGTTCTTTGTTTTATGTGTTATTGTTGTGTGCTGTTTTAGGCGAGTTTAACCTCACAGTTGTGGTGTTTCGTGGCCCTAAAGCAGAGAGGGGCGCGTCGCGACGTTCACAATGCACACGCAGGCAGCGCTGCCTCGTGTGCATTGTGAACGTCGCAACGCGCCCATCTCTGCCCTAAAGTATGGTGGACGTCTGCGGACGACTGTAACTAAAAATGCAAAAGTGTTTATTCAAGTGTCTGCTTTCCGATAGTCTAATTGGTTTTTATCTGATGTTGACCAAATCAGTAAAAATCGCATATCGGAAGTTGGGTAGATTTGGTTTATGGCAGAAAATTTAGTAAGTCGTCGTGTTTAAACCAAATTTTCTTCCATTGCACAAAGTTAGTACACAGAAAAAAAAATCCGAGATATCCGTACTAAAATCAATCCCAAACGATGTCAAAAGCTGCAGAAGCCGGATTTTCTGAAACCAAGTACGAGAAGGATTGATTTGAGCACGGATTTTTCAATCCCGAATTTTGCCCACACAGGCGGATTTTGTTATTCGAGCTCGATTTGATCCCTTAGTCGGATGCAATCAACAAGATCTGATATTGTGATAAGCTCAGTTTTCGTACTTGATTTGATCTCGAAGTCGGCTTGGTGCAAGAATACCAAAAATTAAATTGAGCTCGATACTCGATTTATTATATTTTTTTTCCTGTGTAGTAATATATAATAGGCCTAGGCATGACCCACCATGACTTCTGTAGAAGTTGTTAATATGAGGAAGAGAAGGAGACGTAACTTTACCTTCTCTGTCACAGCCACACATTTGCTAAAAGAAGAGTAAGCACTTTGGCTAAGAATTGACATATGTGCAATAAATATGTTTACTAAGGAAGCTGTAAATTCAGCATGGGAGCACAATAGACCAAGTGTACTTTCCCCCAAAAACAAATATTTTTTCAAAATCGCAATTTTCCTATCACAAATGTTGTCAAATATGCTTCACTGCTAAATAAGAGTTTGCACTTCAGCAAGGAGCATTTCAGACACTAGTTGCCTTACTAATTTTAAACACTGCACTATGGGCGATTTGTCGATTTTGGCGGCATAAAGTCTAAAAATAAAGCTAGAGACATAATTTTTTTTTTAAATGTTCGTTATATTTAACTCTAATTTCGGATTTTTTTTTCGACAATTGGGTCACTCCTTTTTTTCCGCATATGTGTAGGCCGCCACTAATAAGTGCATTTATTTAAGAAAAAATTATAAATGCTCAACTAAAATTGAAACAAAATAAAAAGCTTTATTTTATTATACTTAGACATAATATTAAATAAAAAAGATAACAAATTTTTATTCATATATGTAGTTATATTATTAAAAACTTTACAAATAAGCAGTTAAAAATCTTCCTCATCTAAAACGAACGAATATTCATTGATGTTATCATAATCTTCTTCGTCATCTGTTTCACTATCCATGTTATTATTATTATTAAAATTAAAATTTTCATTATTATTTTCTTCAGATATATAGCATGAACTTATATTTAAGGTTGGAGTTTCCAAAAACGCAATAACTTCTGCAGGAAGTGATTTTTTTTAAGCAGTTTTGGAGTATTATGTATATTCAAGCTTGAAATTAGAGGGTCGGATGAGTCAATAGATCTATAAAAAACGTCAGTTATATTATTTAGCCTGCAATTTTTTCTAGCATGGGAACGTCGGTCCATTTTATAGAGTTTGTTGCGTGCCTCTGATGCATTTTCGCCCAGGCACCCAACAGGAACTACAAACTGATCCATAATATCTGATCCGTGAACTATAATCTTGTGAACTGTTGGGGACATTGGGTACCATGGATACGCCTGCATATACAATAAAAATGTATCGTTGCAAAAACTTCGAAATTTGTCTGTGTTTATGGCAAATTCACACGAAATTGCTATTAATAAATGGTGGAATTTATTTAATAGGACCTCGTCAAACAATGTGATTTCTGCAAAAAGTTTGGTATTTGCAAAGATTCGCCTCGCCGTATTCCCATCGTTGCTGTTACCAGATCCATTCTGTTTTGGTATGCTAATATGTAATCCCATTTCCTTCCATATTCTTTGTTGGATTTCCTTCTTCCGCGATATCATTTTGTTTTTATTCTCTCCTTTTACGTGCCAAGTTTTAATATCGATTCGATATGATATGTTTAAAACGAATTCCATAAACCTGATCCAGGCGTGTAACGGACTAACGCCGTATTTGAAAGAGTCAGGCTTAGGTTTAAAAATTTTAGAACTGAAATCATTAATGTGCATAAGCGCTTTTGGATTTATAGCACGTATAGGACAACATTGCGTAGATTTCGTATTTGTTAAAACATTAAGTACCTTGCCGTCAATCAATGTCATATATGTTTTAAAATTAACAGAAATGTTTGCGCTATGTGATTTAAAATTTTGCAAGTTTGCTACTTGCATATCTAAATTATGCTTTTCTTCTTGGATTTTTGCAATGCTTTCTTTAGCGTATTCAATTTTAATCGGCCTGCAGAAGCGTACAGACTGGGGGCTTTTGTTTACCCAAATTAAACGATTTAAAGAATCCACTAATCTTATTGGAATCATAGTTGCCACGAATAGAGAACTGTCGGAAGAATCGGGTTCATCAAAATCGAATTTCTGTTTATAGGAACTTTGACCGGTCGACCCATCAAATCCATAGCATGCAATAAGTGTGCACTCTGTAACATTTTCCATTTGTTCCAAAACTTCCTTTTGTAAAATTAAAATTCGTTCAGCCGTATGGCTTAGCAAATCCTGCAAAGAAACCTTTGCAACAGATTCTGTAATTTGTACTCCTGTTGGTCTGCACTGCATCTTCGTTTGTTTTATTGCATCATAACCAGGATATATGTCGTTCCCGTACGCCTTATTTAGTTTCTTAGTATTAATATATTGTTGTTTTGTTAGCCCATTTTCCAATATATAGGCTAAGGCTGCATTATTTGACATTTTTAAAGGCTCTTTGTTTGACACATTCTTAATTTTTTTTTCTATATTGACTTCCTGCTGCACGCCGACTGCTTCATTATTTTTTCGCGCAGATGTTGAGGCTGCATGCAGAAGTAAAGGAGTTGACAAGTCATTTGCTATGGCAACTTCTAGAGCCATTTTCCTTCTAAGCCTTGACCAGGCCTCTGTATACCCTAATTTTGGGCGTCCTATTTTGGAAGGTGATGAATTTTTGGTATCCTCCATATCGATTCGTATTTCAAAACTTTTTGAAAACCATTCTGAGTAAATCGACTTAATTTTATCCAGATCTGCGTGATGTTTGCGAAAATACCGTTTAATATGTTTTACAAAAATTGATACTTTGGCTTCTATTGTATTCATGTGCGATATGCTCAAATCATCTTTATTTATTTTTGTTAAAATAAACGACGTTACAGCGCTTGCGTTACGATTGTTGCCGTTCCAAATATCGGCAAGCTCGCTGTTGGTAATCGCAACAACAACTACAAGTGCATTTTTTGTATAAACGGGGGAAAACGGGGAAATGAGATTTTTACCAAATGAAAATAGACATTTAAGTTAGTAACTTGCCATTATTAGTTGCCTGCTCTGGCTTGCTCTTGATATAGAAATACTTCACGGAACACGATTACAATTGTTAAAATTTTAGTTCAAATACAACCAACAACAACACTGGACAAAAACAACAACACAAATATTTATGTACTTTTGCCATAACATACAGATTATATATACCGTGATCTTTGTTTTCCATACTAAATATATATATTAAACTGCATAAAAACATACGCACACTGATCAATTGCAGAAGTAAAATTTTCGCGGTAACTTTTACAATCGAAAGCTGCTTGCCATCAGCTGACTTTAAGAGGCTGCCACATAAAGAGAGTTGCCACCCAGCAAAAAACAAAAATTTTTTTAAGCTTCCTGAAGTGTTTACTATTAATAAATAACAAGGTTTTTTTAATATTCTACCATACATTTTTTGACTTTATGCCACTTTTTTGGGAAAATCGCCCAATGTGCACTGTTTAACCGTTGCCCATTAATAATGGAGTCGATTTGGACCCAGCTCAGATCCCTTAAATTATGCCTGAGAGGTGCAAAATCATCGGCTGTTAAAGCTGGAAAATTGCTCTTGATGTTTAGCAAACTGATTCCCCACCTGAGATTGAAGGAACAGCGTGTGACGGAACGGGGGCGAAACACCTAAACCGCCGACAAAGTTTGTAGATCAAAATGAAAGTTTGCCGTTGTTGTTAATCCGTTGCATGGCATAAAAACTATGCAAAAGTTGAGCTACACGGCACACGGCATAATAATAATCCGTGCGGCGAAACTCTCAGATGAGCTGGCAGGCAGGGCAAAGTGGCTGTAAATAATTGCCAAAACTACTTAAGTATGCTGCGCACTGAAACGCTTCCCGGAGCTGAAGCAGTCAGCCACAACAAAGGCTGCGATTCGACGGCAAGTGCTCTGCACGATGCAGGCTTTTGTTGCAGCCACCAACGTGGCACTAATTAGAAGCATAAAGGGTGCTGCCACTGCCAACGCTTTTGCACTATCTCCTGCTCCACAGTGTGTATAATTGTTGTTGTCTGTCGAAAGTCGGGCTTCTTGAGACGTTGCAAAGCTTTTGTGGTTGTGTTACCTGCAGCCTGGTTATGTCGTAGCTGGCATTAATTAAAGGAGGACAACTTCACTGGCCCGGGATAAATGTGATTAACATATGAATTACTCCAACGTACGCATAAATTTAGCATAGAGCAGATTTCCATGGCCTGTGGTCACTTGACATCTTAAGCCGGGCGACCTTAAGGCGCCGGCAGAAAGAACTTCCGGCATTTTGTGTGTGTGAGAGTCTATGGGGTTATCCTGCTGGGGGACCTGCTGTGACCGAGTCGGTTCCTGGCCTTTTAATGTGCCCATTCTGTTTGACGCGTCACACATAATTATGGCGGATGTGCGGCCCAGCCAAGCGAAAAGTCGAATTCTCGGTTCCTGGTTTTGCTCCTCCCTGGCAGCCAGTTGCCATTTGTGCCCTTTTGTATTTTGTTGTTTTTTATGCATTATCATGTAACTGTGTGTGCCAGTGTGGTATGTCTTTCTTTCATGATTATTTATGCTTTATTTATATTTGTACGCACTTCCTGCCCTCCATCCCTCCAGCGCGCAAACAAAGTTGTATGTGTATATAGAGTACCCTGACTTCTGTGCCTCATTGTCATGCTAATGGCCTACGATATATGAATAATAAGCGCCACGACCACTGGCCAGGGCATACATCTCTGGCCTCTGATTTCGAGCAGATTCATGGCAAGTGCCAACAACAGTGGCCGCCGCTTAAGTTATGCAAATACAACGAAACGCACAAGTCTGGAAGATGTACAATAAAATGTGACTCTTCCTGATATGCCCAAAAAGAAAGCAAGTTTTTAGTTGTCCTGGCTGCCTGCCCGGAAGCGCTTAAAGACAGCCGTCACCCAGCAAACAACACGTGCCATCTTGAGCTTAGCCCTTGCCTCTCCTCCGGCATGAAGAGTCGTAAAAAATGTGAAATTTTATGACTAAGCCGCCTAAGGCCAAACTGTTGCTGTTCGGTACCATTTCACATAAATCCTGCGTGTTGTTTTAATGCTCACCTTTTCGTGTTGTTTTGTAGCTCATTTGGTGTTAATCAGACGAAACTGGAGCAAACATTGACTAAATCAGCGGTGGTAAATCAGTTAAAATTCTTTCAGCAACCCGCTATAAGCGTAAAGGAAGAGGAAACCAGAACACAAGTTAAGCTGGGGTCTACAGCTAAACAAAGCTAGCTTTAAACTTAAAATGTTTGCCAAACAGAAAATATTTCCGCAAATTTTTGGCCGCCGCTAATAACACTAGTTTACACCATTTTCGGGTGGGAAAGTTGATTTTTCTTCACAGGATGTGAGTGAGTTTGCGTGTTAAATCATAATGGCAAATGGCAAATGAAATGATGTGGTCAAAGTGCACATGGATGCAGGAGTTATTAAAGCCATGTGCTCCTGACGGCCAAACCGTTAATAAGGTTGCAGGCAAATATTTATACCTTTGCTTCGCCGTCAAAGGTATATCGCAATAAACGTAAGCCTTTGCTTTTGATTCGCCATCGCCAATAGGTAACGCCTACGATTTCAGAGAGTGAAAATTCAAAACTGCCCCACGCCAGCCAGCCTTCAGCCTGGTCGAGCTCTTTGACGTTGCACAGTAGGGCCTAACGCAGCCAAAAGGCAGCAACAAAGGCGAGCAGCAGCAAGCAAACAAGAAAAAACAAAGAAAATAGTCGGTTAAGCACGACTGTGTTATACTCTATGCCTGCCAAAGTTTCGACACCCTGGCAGCGCTATCAGAAGTAATTCTCCATCAAATAGATTTTTTAACGATACATTCTCGACAATTTTCCTACACAATTCTGGGATATGGGTCATTCACCATTTTTGATATAAATAAAAAAAATCCGGAAATTAGATCTCGATACTTCCACCAAAAAGTGATTTTCGGCTTTGCAAAAAAAATTTTTGTTAATTTTATAAACAATTTCAAAAATTGTAAAAAATTAAAAAAAAAAGGTTTTTTAAAATCTGGATTTCTCAGGTTTGTTCTATCGGACAGGTTTCGTGTTGATATTGCTGAATAGTACTTTACTGTATCCATAAAAATCCAAATTTAATAACTTTTAAAAAGTATGTCAATGATAGTCACCATGATATAGGTTCTAAGGATATATGTACATTTGATTTCCCTAAACATAACTTTAATTACGGCGCTTTCAAAAAGATGGGGACCGTTTAAAAGATATTAATTACACTGTGCAACACTAAAAAGTTGATCGAGTCGGGACCGAAAAATTCGGAAGGTTATGCTGGTAGCACAAAAATCTTCGCTGGGTTTGGTCTGGCTAGCTACCGTTTTCTTTATATTGCATTTTGTAGTTTTCATTTTCTGATTGGGATTCGCAACTCCATATCTCGTAAACTATTTGGAATTTCGCTTTGACGTCTTAGAGTAAGTTGTTGCTCTTGGCTTGGCTTACAAAACATTCTTAAGTAGCAAGTCAAAAATGTCATATCTTTATGCTCAAAATTACAAAAATATCTTTAAATCATCATGTTTTCCCCTCATTTTGTACTGTTTATCAACTTTGTCTTGAAAACTGTAACGAACTTGACTAAGCAAGGCAGGACAAAAACGTAGCTTAGACTTAAATAAATAAACCAACTTCATTCGATTGGTCCTTTGTATAGTTAAGCATGTAGAATAGGAACCAAAACTCGAAAAATGGAAATTTTTGGTACCAATTGGCCGACACAGTCAAAAATTTCGATTGTTGTGTATTAAATCAAGAAAAAAGTGAGAAAACATTACTTAAAAACTGTAAATAAAAATTTAACATTTTTACTTTTTTACCGAAAATGTTAGTTTTTATGACAGTTGTACGTGCTTCTGGGCCTGTAGCTATATGAAAGAGTAACTAAATGAAGTTGGTTCGTTCTAACGGTTTGTTTATTTTGGTCTAAGTTACAACTTTGTGCTGTATTATTTGTCCAATTTTGAAGCGGGTTTCAAGATGAAGTTGAAAAACTGAAGAAAAGTGGTCACAACTTGGATTTTTTGGGCAACTTTAGAAATTTTGAGTATGAAGATATCAATGTTTTGATTTGCTGCAAGGAATTGTTTTGTCGGCCAAGCCAAGAGCAACAACTTTGTTAAAGACTTAAAAGCAAAATTCGCAATGATTTACGAGAAATGGAATCGCTAGTCCTATTCTGAAGCTGAAAAGTTTAAAGTGCAATAAACAGAAAACTGCAGCTAATCAGACCAAACCCAGAGAAGGTTTTAATACCACCATCACACCCTTGGCCGACCTAGTGGTCGGGCGTGGCGTACCCGTTGTATGTAAGGCTGCTGGTGCCTCGGACCATCTAATATAAAAAGTTTTTTCTTTCTTTAGAAAAAAGCTTTAACACACCCGATCACCTTCACCAGCTACTACTGGCGCCAGCTGTGAAGTTAACTAGCCATGAAAAAGCAAAAATTCTCTAACAATTGCCGTTCGGATTCGGCGTTAAACTGTAGGTCCCTTTCTCTGGTGAGAAAAATTTTAAGCACACACTCCAAGAGATTGAGAGAAGCTTGGCCCTGGCCCTCCTAGAGGTGTGCTGTTTGAGCCAATTTTACTTTTACTTACACCCTTTCAGAATTTTTTAGTCTCGACTGTGTTTTTTTTAAATTATGTCCGTCTCCCTCTAACCACCGTGTTATCCTACGTCGACAATAATTCTGAGTTATGAAGTATCATAAATCATAATTAAAGCTTTGCCACGATGTTAGTTCATAAGCTAAGTGATTTTTATTTATCGAGCTTTTCAAAAATGTCAACATTGCGCAGACCGGACGTCTATATCATAAAGCTGCCATAGGAATGCTGAATTTGCATGTGGTATAGTTTAGTTTGCAAACTGCGATATTAGTCATAGCATTCGTTGTTGAAGATTTTTATTTCATGTATTTCTTTATTTATTTAGAGTCGACAAACAAAGGCTGTCAACAAAAGTATAAATACGTTTCAAAAAAAATTGTATGAGCTAACGAAGCCTATCAAAGAAAATCTAATAAAATTACAAAATAAACTAATGACGACTCCGACACTGTGGGGGAATTTTATTTGCCCGTTCGGCCAGCTATGCCCGTATTCACAGCCGATTGTAGTCAGAGACGTTATTAGAGCTAACAAAAACATTAATAATAATAAAGAGATCGAGAAGAGGGAGAGAGAGAAAGAGCGAGAAAAAACCAAAACCTATAGTTATGTAGGAACAAAGGAAACAAAATAAGATAATATAATAAATTAAAATAAAACAAAGATAGAGAGAAAGGGAGAAAACTATCTAAAAGTAAACTTTAAAAATAAAAAATGTATACGTAAAGCTTAGAACTAAATAACCGGAAAATCTCTGACCCTGTGGGGGAGGATTTTTTAGCCAGTCTGGCAAGCAAAGCCCCTACTCACAGCCGGGAGTGGAGAGATTTCCCAGGAGATAATTATAGAGAGACGATTTCAGAGAGAAGAGAGAGAGAGTTCTGTTCAGAGCAGGTGATTGAGATCATTGTAATTCTTACACAAAATCCGAAAACGATTGTGCTGGTAAATAGGTAAATAGTCTCTAGTTGGCCCAGAAGGAACGGAAAAGATCAGAAGAGTCTACATCACCGATAATTAGCTTATGAAGAAAAGAAACACCTAAGATTGTTCTACGGTTAGCTAACGAAGGAAGGTCATTAAGCAAAAATCTGCTCTTGAACTGATGCAATTCGATCGATATTCTTTTTATATTGCGGACACCAGACGGACGAGCAGTATTCAAGTACAGGACGGACTAGAGCAGTGTACAGATGCTTTGTGGTGTATGGATCATTAAATTCCTTCGATCAACGTTTAATGAATCCAAGTACACCTTTCGCCCTATTAACAATAGAAGAGATATAAGGATTAAAACTCAATTTTGGGTCAAAAAGAACTCGAAGATCAACGACTGTAGATATTCGTCCCAAGGGTTCATTGCCAATCGTATAGGTTTTGAAATTGTTTATAAAATTAACAAAAACTTTTTTTGCAAACCGAATTGGTGGGAGTGTCGAGATCTAATATCGGATTTTTTTTGTTTAAATCAAAAATGGTGAATTTTAAAACCGCTCGGTTTCAAAAAGTCGTTACTCATATATGAGTCAGGGTTCTAGAAAATTCACTTGTTCTGCCTTCAAGCGGGTTAATTTGTATGGAACAACAATGTCATTTAAAGCAGAAACATAATCTACGGTATGTTCTAAGAAAATTTGACCATGGAATATTCATGTTAAGATTGGCTCGAAGAAAAGTTTAGACCTTTGGTTTCTTGTCCGAATTTTCTTAGAACTTACCGTAGATTACGATTCTGTTATTATTGAGGTGAAGAAATAAATTGATCTACACTCAAAAGAATACACGCCCTAAAAAGTGCCATTTTCGCCCAAATTTTTAGAAAAAAGCCCTAAAAAAAGGGCCTAATTCGACTCGCCTTCTTCTTAAGAAAATTTTTCTAAAAAAAAGCTAGCAAGCCATATGTAACATTGACTAAAATCAAAAACAGGTCACCAAACCCCACATATATAAAAAAAAATTAGAAATTGTGTTTTATGTTCTAAATTTCAGGGCAATATTTGTAAAAAAAAGGGGTGGGGAGGGTGGGTTCTTTGTTGTTGTTTTTATTTTTTTGTTTTTTTTAGTAATTTTTTTTTCTTTTTTTAGTTATTATAGGATATTTAAATTATGCCCAGAAGTTTGCAGAGCATAGAAATATTCATCTCCGACCCCATAAACTATATATATTCTTGATCAGGGCGACGAGCTGAGTCGATTGAGCTTTGTCCGTCCGTCTGTCCGTCTGTCTGTCTGTTTCTACGCAAACTAGTCTCTCAGTTTTAAAGCTATCGAGCTGAAATTTGGCACAGAGTCTTCTTTTTACTCCACGCTGCTAATATGTCGGCCAGATGGGATGACTATATCTTATAGCTGCCATAGGAACCATCGGTCGAAAAATGGGTCTTAGTGAGAAAAACTTTTTGTTTTGAATGTTAGCTTCCCTAAATTCGGTCATTATTAATATTATATGCTTTCAAACAGATTTGCAAATTTTGGTCAAAATCGGATGACTATATATTATAGCTGCCATAGGACCGATCGGTCGGAAAATGGGTCTTAGTGAAAAAAAAACTTTTTTGTTTGAAAGTAAATCGTTCTTAAGGCTTAACGCTTTTAAACTAATTGGAAAAAGTTAATCGATTTCGATATATCTTTGATTGCCATAGGACCGATCGGTCGAAAATGAGTCTAAGTAGGAAATTTTTTTGTTTTTTATGTTATGTTAGCGTCCTTAAGCTCGCTGATGACTAATTTTATATGCTTTCAAATAGGTGCAAAAAATTGTGTCGAAATCGGATGACTATATATATCTTAAGGCTGCTATAGGGCCGATCGGTCGGAAATTGAGTCTTAGTAAGAAAAACTTTTTTGTTTTCAATTTTTTCGTTTCGTTCGTAAACTCGGCGTTTGTTAATTTGATATGTTTTTCAAAAAGATTCGAAATGGGTATTAGTTAGACAAATTTTTGAATTTTATGTAAGCCGTTCTTAAACTGTGACATTTGCATTTGCAAGGGTATATTATACTGCTGCACAGACGAAGTTAGCTTGGCCTTCTCGTTTTTTTTTTTTATTATTATTTGCTTTTCTTCTTTTTATTTTTTACTTTACTGGGAGATTCGAACCTCGGAACCTCTCACAAATGCTGAACACACCCTGCGCGGACGGACGCCTTAGCCCACTCGGCTATTTGCCTTAAGCAAGACGCAGTGTCAAAACCATAGTTAAGAAAGTACGGAGTTGGGCGAGGCCTGGGATCAAGTCACCGAAGCAGCATTTTTTCTTTTTTATTTTTATATTCTTTTAGAAAAACTTTCTTAAAATTAGAGTTTATTTTCTCAACTTTGGGGCAAAATACCCTAAATTTGTAACAAATATTTTCTAAAATCCAAGGCGAAATTACCCTAAAAATTAAAAAAGGCAATAAAGCAAACTCACCCTAAAATTTAGAAAAAAAATATATTTTTCTAAATTTTAGAAAAAAAAATATTTTTCTAAGTTTTAGAAAGTTTTTTCTAAAAAATGAATTTTTATACTTTATAGGGTCGAAAATGTTTTCTCTGGCTGTTACATACATTTGCACAAAACCATTATACTCTTTGTGCCTTTGTTACAGAGTATGAGAATAGGACGTGCACCAAGAAGTGTGTGCTGCTTTGACAGTCTCAGGCCCTGCCACCTCCTTTGCCATTGTTGACCATCCGCCTCCGCTTTGTCGGCAAAAAAAAAAATAGAGCCTGAGCGTGTGTGGGTGCGTTGCGATTTGCAAGCGCGACTGAGGCTGCTTAAAGTTTTTTTTGTGTGTGAACTATTAGCTCCAGTATGCGATATTAATTTAAAATTTATTAATTCATTTAAGAAAATGATATATTCTATGGCTGGCAGGCATCCAAAATTAAGAGAGGGTGATTTTTTAATAGCTTTCGGATTTGATTAAAAAAAAATACATAAAATTCAGAAAAATTAATGAAATCTTTATTTGAGTCGGTAGAACGATGTTTATAATTTAATGTCTAAAAATGATTTCATGTAAATGTTGACCTCGGCTGCGCCTCAAATGGTTTAAGAGCTTCGGCCAATTTTAGCACACTCTCTCCAACATATCTTCCGGTATGTTACAAATAAACTCTTCAATATTGGCTTCCAGTGCGTCAACTGTTGCCGGCTTGTCGCTATAACCATGAGCCTTAACATAGCCGCACAAATAATAGAATAAAGGCGTTATATCGCACGATCTAGGCGGCATCTTGACCGGCCCCACACGTGAAATAAACTGTTCACCGAACTCGCCTCTCAATTGGGCCGTTGTTTCGCGTGCTGTGTGGCAAGTGGCACCGTCTTGTAGAAACCACGTGTCGGTCAATTCCAGCTCTTCCATTTTGGGCAAAAATAAAGTTTTTAATCATCGCACGGTAGCGCTCTCCACTCACAGTAACGTTCCTGCCTTTGTCATCTTTAAAAAGATACAGTCCAATGATGCCACCATCCCATAATGCGCATTAACAGTGCATTTTTCGGGATGCATTGGCAGTTCTTGCAATGCTTCTGGCTGCTCTTTACACCAATTACGGCAATTTTGTTTGTTCACGGATCCATTTAACCAGAAATGAGCTTCGTTGCTGAGCACAATTTTCCGATAGAAAAGTTGATCTTCATCCAACTTTGCCAGCGGCTATTCACCAAAAGTTACCCGTTGTGGTAGGTCGTGTGGCTTCAATTCTTGCACCAGCTGTATTTTAAAAGGTTTTATACCCAAATCCTTTATCGATAATCGATAATTCACAGTCATTAACAACACCGGCGGATACAGCTCTCCTCCTGTTCCTCTGTCCGCACTCTACGTATGCGTGTTGATGGTTTAATGTCCAATAATGTAAATTTAGTGCGAAATTTAGTCACAAGATTCCAAATAGCCGCCTCAGAAGATCGACCAAGCTGACCATAAAATGCAAGAAGTGCAAGCAGAAGACTTGTAAGACCGTTTGCACCAAGTTATTTGTCCTGTGTCGAAAGTTCCTCAGAGCTCGACAAGTTATAGAAAATACTTTTGACTTCTTGTCATCGCGATCAAATATAAATGAATTGATTTGTAATTAAGTGCTTATTTATTAGCATTCTTGGACTTGTGCTTTATTTGGATTGAACTTGCAGCTACATCACGTAGTTTTATTTTTTAAATATTTGCCATGTTTGCTCTTACAATTTTTTTGCCAGACAAAACACGAAAACACTCAAACAAATTTGAGCACTGTGGCTCCCACTTGATTCCACTGGGAAAAATGGTTTTTACTGCTTTCTGCGCGGGAAAATGGTTACGAATCTCAGAACTACGATCATTACGCATCGAGCTCACAGCTTTGTTATGTTTGAATTTTCAATAAATGTTAATTTTTTGAAACGTCAACCAAAGTTCAGAACCTTAAGTTGAAAACTTCTTCACAAAGGGAGAAACCCCTGTTCAGAAAATAGCTTGTCTTAAACCAAAGACACTACATATATAGATAACGCATCTCATAAAAAATTATTATTTTTTTTTTGGGAGCTCAGCTCCCAAGAACAATCGTTTTTTGTTTCAAATGCGTCTTCTTTAATCTTTGCTTAAACTCAAAATAAGTTCAAAACTTTCTCAACCATTTTTGATCACAAATGTCCTAGTAGTGCTTGAAATAAGTACAAGTCAACTCAATGCGCTAACACGCCATTCCTTACGTTGTTCTTCCAGTGCGAAGGTGCTAGGCTCGATTCTCAGACAAGTCCGACCAAAATGTTTCTTTGATTTTCCGAAAGACTTAAATGAACCAAGTCCTGGGGTGGGTCGTTGAGTAAAGCGATGTCTCTAATCCAATGGAGTATGGGCTTGTAAATAATATTGCTCTCCGCCCTCCCTCCGTATTTCGACAGCACGCCCCAGAATGTGAGGATCCGCTTATAGCCCGATACAAAATCAATTAAATTTTGTTCCCAACTGCGAGCAAAATGATCTTGAAATCTGAACATTATCAACTCAAAACAAGCTTTTGCGTACTCAAAAAATGGTTTTTAAATGAGAAGAACCTTTCTTATACTGATTTTAGCAACGTTTGTGCACATATTGAATCGAATATACTCGAATATTTTCCCCCGTTGCATTTATTTTGAAACTGTCTAAACTTAAATGGCAAGTGAAATGTGGTCAAAGTGCACATGGATGCAGGAGTTATTAAAGGCATGTGCTCCTGACGGCCAAACCGTTAATAAAGTTGCAGGCAAATATTTTATCAGCGACGCCTTTCCTTTCCTTTGCTTCGCCGTTAAAGGTATATCGCAATAATCGGAAGCCTTTGCTTTCTATTCGCCCGCGCCATTAGGTAACGCCTACGATTTCAGAGAGTAAAAATTCAAAACTGCCCCACGCCAGCCAGCCTTCAGCCTGGTCGAGCTCTTTGACGTTGCACAGTAGGGCCTATCGCAGCCAAAAGGCAGCAGCAAAGGCGAGCAGCAGCAAGCAAACAAGAAAAAACAAAGAAAATAGTCGGTTAAGCACGACTGTGTTATACTCTATGCCTGCCAAACTTTCGACACCCTGGCGGCGCTATCAGAAGTAATTCTCTATCAAATTAATTCTCTAACGATACATTCTTGACAATTTTCCCACACAATTCTGGGATATGGGTCATTCACCATTTTTGTCTCGACACTCCCACCAAAAAGTGATTTTCTGCATTGCAAAAAAATTTTTGTTAATTTTATAAATTTTATAAAATTTTATAAAATTTTAAAAATTTTATAAAATTTCAAAAATGGTCAAAAACGAAAAAATTTAAAAACATAGTTTTTTAAAAACTGGATTTCTCAGGTTTGTTCTATCGGACAGGTTTCGTGTTGATATTGCTGAATATTACTTTACTGTATATATAAAAATCCAAATTTAATAACTTTTTAAAAGTATGTCAGTGATAATCACCATGATATAGGTTCTAAGGATATATGTACATTTGATTTACCTAAACATCACTTAAATTACGGCGCTTTCAAAAAGATGGAGACTTTTATAGTTTAAAAGATATTAATTACACTGTGCAACACTAAAAAGTTGATCGAGTCGGGACCGAAAAATTCGGAAGGTTATACTGGTAGCACAAAAATCTTCGCTGGGTTTGGTCTGGTTAGCTACCGTTTTCTTTTTATTGCACTTTAAAGTTTTCAGCTTCTGATTGGGATTCGCAACTCCATATCTCGTAATCTATTTGGAATTTCGCATTGACGTCTTAGAGTAAGTGGTTGCTCTTGGCTTGGCTTACAAAACATTCTTAAGTAGCAAGTCAAATAAGTTAAATCTTTATACTCAAAATTACAAAAATGTCTTTAAATCATTATGTTTTGCCCTCATTTTGTACTGTTTTTCAACTTTGTCTTGAAAACTGTAACGAACTTGACTAAGCAATGCAGGACTAAAACGTAGCTAGGACTTAAATAAACAAACGATTGGAATATACCAACTTCATTCGATTGGTCCTTTGTATAGTTACGGTCCCTTAAGCATGTAGAATTGGAACCAAAACTCAAAATAATTGAAATTTTTGGTACCAATTGGCCGACACAGTCAAAAATTTCGATTGATATGTATTAACTCAAGAAAATAGTGAGAAAACATAACTTAAAAACTGTAAATAAAAAATTTAAGATTATTACATTTTTACCGAAAATGTTCGTTTTTTCGAGTTTTTATGACAGTTGTACGTGCTTATGGGCATGTAGCTATATGAAAGAGTAACTAAATGAAGTTGGTTCGTTCTAACGGTTAGTTTATTTTGGTCTAAGCTACAACTTTGTGCTGTATTATTTGTCCAATTTTGAAGCGGGTTTTAAGATGAAGTTGAAAAACTGAAGAAAAGTGGTCACAACTTGGATTTTTTGGGCAACTTAAGAAATTTTAAGTATGAAGATATAATTTTCTTGATTTGCTACAAAGAAATGTTTTGTCGGCCAAGCCAAGAGCAACAACTTTGTTAAAGACTTAAAAGCAAAATTCGAAATGATTTACGAGAAATGGAATCGTTAGTCCTACTCTGAAGCTGAAAAGTTTAAAGTGCAATAAACAGAAAACTGCAGCTAATCAGACCAAACCCAGAGAAGGTTTTAATACCACCATCACACCCTTGGCCGACCTCGTGGTCGGGCGTGGCGTTCCCGTTGAATGTAAGGCTGCTGGTGCCTCGGACCATCTAATAGAAAAAGTTTTTTCTTTCTTTAGAAAAAAGCTTTAACACACCCGATCACCTTCACCAACTACTACTGGCGCCAGCAGTGAAGTTAACTAGCCATGGAAAAGCAAAAATTATCTAACAATTGCCGTTCGGATTCGGCGTTAAACTGTAGGTCCCTTTCACTGGTGAGAAAAATTTTAAGCACACACTCCAAGAGATTGAGAGAAGCTTGGCCCAGGCCCTCCTAGAGGTGTGCTGTTTGAGCCAATTTAACTTTTACTTACACCCTTTCAGAATTTTTTAGTCTCCACTGTGTTTTTTTTTAACTATGTCCGTCTCCCTCTAACCACCGTATTATCCTACATCGACAATAATTCTGAGTTACTGATTTTGTTGACTCTATGAAGTATCATAAATCATAAATAAAGCTTTGCCACGATGTTAGTTCATAAGCTATGTGATTTTTATTTATCAAGCTTTTCAAAAATGTCAACATTGCGCAGACCGGACCTCTATATCATAAAGCTGCCATAGGAATGATGAATTTGCATGTGGTATAATTTAGTTTGCAAACTGCGATATTAGTCATAGCATTCGTTGTTGAAGATTTTTATTTCATGTATTTATTTATTTATTTAGAGTCGACAAACAAAGGCTATCAACAAAAGTATAAATACGTTTCAAAAAAAATTGTATGAGCTAACGAAGCCTATCAAAGAAAATCTAATAAACTTACAAAATAAACTAATAACGACTCCGACACGGTGGGGGAATTTTATTTGCCCGTTTGGCCAGCTATGCCCATATTCACAGCCGATTGTAGTCAGAGACGTTATTAGAGCTAACAAAAACATTAATAATAATATAGAGATCGAGAAGAGGGAGAGAGAGAAAGAGCGAGAAAAAACCAAAACCTATAGTTATGTAGGAACAAAGGAAAAAAAAAAAGATAATATAATAAATTAAAATAAAACAGAGATAGAGAGAAAGGGAGAAAACTATCTAAAAGTAAACTTTTAAAATAAAAAATGTATACGTAAAGCTTACAACTAAATAACCGGAAAATCTCTGACCCGGTGGGGGAGGATTTTTTAGCCAGTCCGGCAAGCTAAGCCCCTACTCACAGCTGGAAGTGGTCAGAGATTTCCCTGGAGATAATTATAGAGAGACGATTTCAGAGAGAAGAGAGAGAGAGTTCTGTTCAGAGCAGGTGATTGAGATCATTGTAATTCTTACACAAAATCCGAAAACGATTGTGCTGGTAAATAGGTAAATAGTCTCTAGTTGGCCCAGAAGGAACGGAAAAGATCAGAAGAGTCTACATCACCGATAATTAGCTTATGAAGAAAAGAAACACCTAAGATTGTTCTACGGTTAGCTAACGAAGGAAGGTCATTAAGCAAAAATCTGCTCTTGAACTGATGCAATTCGATCGATATTCTTTTTATATTGACGACACCAGACGGACGAGCAGTATTCAAGTACAGGACGGACTAGAGCAGTGTACAGATGCTTTGTGGTGTATGGATCATTAAATTCCTTCGACCAACGTTTTATGAATCCAAGTACGCCTTTCGCCCTATTAACAATAGAGGAGATATGAGGATTAAAACTCATTTTTGGATCAAAAAGAACTCCAAGAACAACGACTGTAGATATTCGTCCCAAGGGTTCATTGCCAATCGTATAGCTTTTGAAATTGTTTATAAAATTAACAAAAACTTTTTTTGCAAACCGAATTGGTGGGAGTGTCGAGATCTAATATCGGATTTTTTTTGTTTAAATCAAAAATGGTGAATTTTAAAACCGCTCGGTTTCAAAAAGTCGTTACTCATATATGAGTCAGGGTTCTAGAAAATTCACTTGTTCTGCCTTCAAGCGGGTTAATTTGTATGGAACAACAATGTCATTTAAAGCAGAAACATAATCTACGGTATGTTCTAAGAAAATTTGACCATGGAATATTCATGTTAAGATTGGCTCGAAGAAAAGTTTAGACCTTTGGTTTCTTGTCCGAATTTTCTTAGAACTTACCGTAGATTACGATTCTGTTATTATTGAGGTGAAGAAATAAATTGATCTACACTCAAAAGAATACACGCCCTAAAAAGTGCCATTTTCGCCCAAATTTTTAGAAAAACGCCCTAAAAAAAGGGCCTAATTCGAATCGCCTTCTTCTTAAGAAAATTTTTCTAAAAAAAAAATAGAAATTGTGTTTTATGTTCTAAATTTCAGGACAATATTTGTAAAAAAAAGGGGTGGGGAGGGTGGGTTCTTTGTTGTTGTTTTTATTTTATGTTTTTTTTTAGTAATTTTTTTTTCTTTTTTTAGTTATTATAGGATATTAAAATTATGCCCAGAAGTTTGCAGAGCATAGAAATATTCATCTCCGACCCCATAAACTAAATATATTCTTGATCAGGGCGACGAGCTGAGTCGATTGAGCTTTGTCCTTTCGTCTGTCTGTCTGTTTCTACTCAAACTAGTCTCTCAGTTTTAAATCTATCGAGCTGAAAAACTTTTTTGTTTGAAAGTAAATCGTTCTTAAGGCTTAACGCTTTCAAACTAATTGGAAAAAGTTAATCGATTTCGATATATCTTTGATTGCCATAGGACCGATCGGTCGAAAATGAGTCTTAGTAGGAAATTTTTTTGTTTTTTATGTTATGTTAGCGTCCTTAAGCTCGCTGATGACTAATTTTATATGCTTTCAAATAGGTGCAAAAAATTGTGTCGAAATCGGATGACTATACATATCTTAAGGCTGCCATAGGGCCGATCGGTCGGAAATTGAGTCTTAGTGAGAAAAACTTGTTTGTTTTCAATTTTTTCGTTCTTAAGCTCGGCGTTTGTTAATTTGATACGTTTTTCAAAGAGATTCGAAATGGGTATTAGTTAGACAAATTTTTAAATTTTATGTAAGCCGTTCTTAAACTGTGACATTTGCATTTGCAAGGGTATAATATATACTGCGGCACAGACGAAGTTAGCTTGGCCTTTTCGTTTTTTTTTTTTATTTGTTTTTCTTCCTTTTTTTTATTTTACTGGGAGATTCCGAACTCGGAACCTCTCACAAATGCTGAACACACCCTACCTACGGACGGACGCCTTAGCCCACTCGGCTATTTGCCTTAAGCAAGACACAGTGTCAAAACCATAGTTAAGAAAGTACGAAGTTGGGCGAGGCCTGGGATCAAGTCACCGAAGCAGCATTTTTTCTTTTTTATTTTTATATTCTCTTAGAAAAACTTTCTTAAAATTAGAGTTTATTTTCTCAACTTTGGGGCAAAATACCCTAAATTTGTAACAAATATTTTCTAAAATCCAAGGCGAAATTACCCTAAAAATTAAAAAAGGCAATAAAGCCAACTCACCCTAAAATTTGGAAAAAAAATATATATTTTTCTAAATTTTAGAAAGTTTTTTCTAAAAAATGTATTTTTATACTTTATAGGGTCGAAAATGTTTTCTCTGGCTGTTACATACATTTGCACAAAACCATTATACTCTTTGTGCCTTTGTTACAGAGTATGAGAATAGGACGTGCACCAAGAAGTGTGTGCTGCTTTGACAGTCTTAGGCCCTGCCACCTCCTTTGCCATTGTTGACCATCCGCCTCCGCTTTGTCGGCAAAAAAAAAAATAGAGCCTGAGCGTGTGTGGGTGCGTTGCGATTTGCAAGCGCGACTGAGGCTGCTTAAAGTTTTTTTTGTGTGTGAACTATTAGCTCCAGTATGCGATATTAATTTAAAATTTATTAATTCATTTAAGAAAATGATATATTCTATGGCTGGCAGGCATCCAAAATTAAGAGAGGGTGATTTTTAAATAGCTTTCGGACTTGATTAAAAAAAATACATAAAATTCAGAAAAATTAATGAAATCTTTATTTAAGTCGATAGAACGATGTATATAATTTAATGTTAAAAGATGATTTCATGTAAATGTTGACCTCGTCTGCGCCTCAAATGGCTTAAGAGCTTCGGCCAATTTTAGCACACTCTCTCCAACATATCTTCCGGTATGTTACAAATAAACTCTTCAATATTGGCTTCCAGTGCGTCAACTGTTGCCGGCTTGTCGCTATAACCATGAGAATTAACATAGCCCAACAAATAATAGCCTTAGGCTCTGACATCAGCGCGAGAAGCGATGCTATAATATTGGGCGAGAACGCGCGATTAACCACTGCAACGTTTTTTTAATGCAATCGCTCAAAAGGTGTCAGAGTGAGGGCGGAGCGATATGCGAGTGCATGCGATAATGCGACAGCGATGCAAGAAAGCAGCTTGCCACCTGCTTTCGCGCTTGAACACGCTCAGATCGCACGTATTTTTTGTTGCATTCTTAGCTTCTTCTTATTGTAAATCATCAATATCATTGATATATATTTCTCTCCTTTTTCATTTTGATTTCGGTTGAGTGGGTGGACATTTTATTTTTGTTAACGAAATAAATCGTTGCTCTTGTAGCAAAATATTGTTCGTCTGAATCCATCACGCCCACTCTAATAACTAAAATAGAACAATGCAACTCGCTGCTCTCAAGGAATTGCGCTCACAATTATCACAGAAAATAAAGCTCGCGGTCTCTGAGTTGCATGCTCTCACTACTGGCCTCACCTTGTTTTATTATATCATGGTAAATTCTGACAGCAAATTAAAATTGATCAATGCAACTCGTGTTGCTCAAAACTAACACTATGTCATCTTCTCGCATTGCTAATAGCAAGAAATATTATCGCTTCTTGCGTAGCATCGCTTATCGCGCGCACTCTGACATCAGCCTAAAGGCGTTATATCGTATGATCTAGGCGGCCAATTGACCGGCCCCACACGTGAAATAAACTGTTCACCGAACTCGCCTCTCAATTGGGTCATTGTTTCACGTGCTGTGTGGCATGTGGCACCGTCTTGTTGAAACCACATGTCAGTCAAGTTCAGCTCTTCCATTTTGGGCAAAAAAAAGTTTGTAATCATCGCACGGTAGCGCTCTTCACTCACAGAACGTTCCCGCCTTCGTCATCTTTAAAAAAGTAGTTAAGTAGTTACAGTAGTTAAAAGTTAACCAGAAATAAGCTTTGTTGCTGAGCACACCCCCCTACCTCCCTATTTCGAAAGCCCTCCCCAGAATGTGAGGATCCGCTTGTAGCCCGATTCAAAATCAATTAAATTTTGTTCCCAACTGCGTGCAAAATGATCTTGAAATCTGAACATTATCAACTCAAAACAAGCTTTTGCGTACTCAAAAAATGGTTTTTAAATGAGAAGAACCGTTCTTATACTGATTTTAGCAACGTTTGTGCACATATTGAATCGAATGTTCTCGAATATTTTCCCTCGTAGCATTTATTCTGAAACTGTCTAAACTTAAATGGCAAGTGAAATGTGGTCAAAGTGCACATGGATGCAGGAGTTATTAAAGGCATGTGCTCCTGACGGCCAAACCGTTAATAAAGTTGCAGGCAAATATTTTATCAGCGACGCCTTTCCTTTCCTTTGCTTCGCCGTTAAAGGTATATCGCAATAATCGGAAGCCTTTGCTTTCTATTCGCCCGCGCCATTAGGTAACGCCTACGATTTCAGAGAGTAAAAATTCAAAACTGCCCCACGCCAGCCAGCCTTCAGCCTGGTCGAGCTCTTTGACGTTGCACAGTAGGGCCTATCGCAGCCAAAAGGCAGCAACAAAGGCGAGCAGCAGCAAGCAAACAAGAAAAAACAAAGAAAATAGTCGGTTAAGCACGACCGTGTTATACTCTATGCCTGCCAAAGTTTTGACACCCTGGCAGCGCTATCAGAAGTAATTCTCCATCAAATAGATTTTTTAACGATACATTCTCGACAATTTTCCTACACAATTCTGGGATATGGGTCATTCACCATTTTTGATATAAATAAAAAAAATCCGGAAATTAGATCTCGATACTTCCACCAAAAAGTGATTTTCTGCTTTGCAAAAAAAATTTTTGTTAATTTTATAAAATTTTATAAAATTTAAAATATTTTAAAAAATTTCAAAAATTGTCAAAAACGAAAAAATTGAAAAACATGGTTTTTTAAAAACTGGATTTCTCAGGTTTGGTCCATCGGACAGGTTTCGTGTTGATATTGCTGAATAGTACTTAACTGTATCTATAAAAATACAAATTTAATAACTTTTACAAAGTATGTCAGTGATAATCACCATGATATAGGTTCTAAGAATATATGTACATTTGATTTCCCTAAACATAACTTAAATTACGGCGCTTTCATAAAGATGGAGACTTTTATAGTTTAAAAGATATTAATTACACTGCGCAACACTAAAAATTTGATTGAGTCGGGACCAAAAAATTCTGAAAGGTTATGCTGGTAGCACAAAAATCTTCGCTGGTTTTGGTCTGGTTAGCTACCGTTTTCTTTTTATTGCACTTTAAAGTTTTCAGCTTCTGATTGGGATCTCAACTTCATATCTCGTAATCTATTTGGAATTTCGCATTGACGTTTTAGAGTAAGTTGTTGCTCTTGGCTTGGCTTACAAAACATTCTTAAGTAGCAAGCCAAAAAAGTCAAATCTTTATGCTCAAAATTACAAAAATTTCTTTAAATCATCATGTATTCCCCTCATTTTGTACTGTTTTTCAAGGTTGTCTTGAAACTGTAACGAACTTGACTAAGCAATGCAGGACAAAAACGTAGCTTAGACTTAAATAAACAAACGATTGGAACATACCAACTTCTTTCGATTGTACTATGGTTTTTTTTCCGTTTTTTTTGGCATAAAGTCAATTTTTTTTTTTTAGTATTTTAAAGTTTTTTTTGATTTTTAATCTTTAGACACCCTAGACAGATAAACAAATATTTAACTTTAACATGTGGAGCAACACTGTTCTGCTTGCGCGCTGTTAAAGTCAGCTGATTATGTACCACCTGTTTTGTATGAAATTGGCGGGAAAAATTTTGCGACTTTGATTGTTTGTTCTGGCGAAAGTTTACACAAAAGTGAAATAAATAAATATGGAAAACGATAGTCCAGGTATGTAAAACTAAAGTTTACGAATGTTTGTGTCGTTGTTGTGTGTTTTTGTCCAATTGTACCGTGTTTTGTTTATGTGTATTTTTAGAACGAGCTTAACAAGTGTAGTTGTGTTTCGTGGATCAGTACTTTTGCATGCAAGCGTTGCAAAAAGTTGTAAGTGGAAAACTATTAACCAAAGTGTGCAGATTAATGAGAAACTAATCCTTTTTGTCCGAATCCACACGTTTTCGAAAAATTCAAATTTTTCTAGTACCATGTGTCAGTCGTGCTGAGCTGGTTGACATTTGGAGCAACAACAATCGCTCAGGAGACGCCGTACAACAGCACATATTGAGAGTGATCGCAAAAAAACATTTTGATAACGAAACCATAAAGTCGATAAATGAAAAAGTGAAAGGCTTTGCCAATTATTTAAATAAACACTTGCCTAAATGTAATTCAACTGTAGAAAGATTTAAGGGAAAGCAGGCAAAATGGCTTTTGAAAAGCTTATTCATAGAAATCACTGGTCATTATGCATTGGCAAATAAAGTGGGTCGCCCAAATGTGATTACGAAAGCGCTGGTCCTCGTCTGAAAAGAAAATTAGCCGCGGAACTTTCAGAGGAGAATAACAACTTATCTCCATTACTCATACATGCTGCCACAGTTTCAGCTTTGGCTCAATAAGACTCCGCAATCTGTTAGATTTTGCCGCCCATTGAAGATTGAATTCATTAAGGAAACTACCTCTCTTATATTAGAAGAAAATGAAAATTTGGATGCCCAGATTCGCAACATGCAAATATATTTATATAAATTTAAAGAAAAATATATATATGTCGAGTATATTGGCCACATGACACTAATAGATGGGAAAGTCTTAAACATATTGTCAGGCACCAACTCTTGTCAGTCTTGCCCAATCTGTGGAGCGAAGCCAAAACAATTGCTCAAGATTAAAGATATAAACTCGAAGGCTTTTATGGCTAAGGCACACGCTCTTCAATATGGAATCAGTCCTTTACATGCTTGGATCCGCTTTTTCGAGTTTGTTTTAAAAATCTCATATAGAATTGAGCTTAAGAAGTGGCATGTCAAGGACTGCGACAAGCTTAAACTAAAAGAACGAAAAAGACTTTTACAATTAAAAATGATGAAAGAAATGGGCCTAAATGTGGACAAGCCTCTTTCAAATGGCAGTGGAAACTCCAATGACGGCAACACAGCAAGAAGAGCATTTTCCAATGCAGCTTTACTGTCATCAATTCTTGATTTTGATTATGATATTTTACAAAGTTTTCATACAATTCTAATAACAATTAACTGCGAGTACGAAATAAACTCGGAAAAGTTTAAAGACTTCTGTGCTAAAGTTTTTGTGGCATATCAGAAAAAATATCCTTGGTATCCGATGTCGCCCACTGTTCACAAAGTCTTAGTACATGGGTACCAAATAATAGACACTTGTTTAGTTCCGGTAGGATGCCTTGGGGAACATGCATCAGAATCCCGAAATAAATTATATAAGAGCGATAGAAGAGGCCACGCTAGAAAATGCAGTCGATTAGACAATATTACAGACGTTTTCAATAGATCCATGGATAGTTCTGATAGTTATATCTCTACTACAAGCACCACATTTAGAAATTCAATGTAAAAATGATGATCCAGATTCCACACAGAATTCGTCCGACGAAAATTATGAAGAACTGGACGGACTTGAGATTATTGCTTCAGAAGATGAATACTTTGAACTGGAAGAAAATTGAGTACCTTCTATAGTAAGTAACATAACCAAACTTATTTAAAATTTTGTAAAATGTATCTTTACTTTTAGAATGAAGCACTAATAATGGAGATGAATACTAAAATGTGAATTTGTATAATTGTTATTGTTTTTTTTCCATTAAATATAATAGAAAATAAAAAATCAAAAAAGTTTAATGGAGCCTTGTTGCATGTCGGCCAGATCGGTTATATGGCAGCTTGGTTGGTCATCTTGGGAGCAGACAAAATGTATACAAACCAAATTTCAAAGCAATAGCTTGATAAACAAAAAAATTAGGGCAAATCGGCCAGATCGGTTATATGGCTGCTATATGAAATAGTGCCCTAAATCATTTGAAACTTGGTAGGTCATTTTGGGAGCTTAAAAAATGTATTCAAACCAAATTTCAATTCAATAGGTTTAAAATTAGAGTTTATGCCAAAAAAAACGAAAAAAAAACCATAGTGGATTGGTCCTTCGTATAGTTTAGCATGTAGAATTGGATCCAAAACTCGAAAAATGAACATTTTTGGTACCAATTGGCCTACACAGTCAAAAATTTCGATTGTTGTGTATTAAATCAAGAAAATAGTGAGAAAACATAACTTAAAAACTGTAAATAAAAAAATTTAAGATTATTACTTTTTTACCGAAAATGTTCGTTTTTTCGAGTTTTTATGACAGTTGTACGTGCTTCTGGGCATGTAGCTATATGAAAGAGTAACTAAATGAAGTTGGTTCGTTCTAACGGTTTGTTTATTTTGGTCTAAGCTACAACTTTGTGCTGTATTATTTGTCCAATTTTGAAGCGGGCTTTAAGATGAAGTTGAAAAACTGAAGAAAAGTGGTCACAACTTGGATTTTTTGGGCAACTTAAGAAAATTTAAGTATGAAGATATAATTTTCTTGATTTGCTACAAAGAAATGTTTTGTCGGCCAAGCCAAGAGCAACAACTTTGTTAAAGACTTAAAAGCAAAATTCGAAATGATTTACGAGAAATGGAATCGTTAGTCCTACTCTGAAGCTGAAAAGTTTAAAGTGCAATAAACAGAAAACTGCAGCTAATCAGACCAAACCCAGAGAAGATTTTTATACCACCATCACACCCTTGGCCGACCTCGTGGTCGGGCGTGGCGTTCCCGTTATATGTAAGGCTGCTGGTGCCTCGGACCATCTAATAGAAAAAGTTTTTTCTTTCTTTAGAAAAAAGCTTTAACACACCCGATCACCTTCACCAGCTACTACTGGCGCCAGCTGTGAAGTTAACTAGCCATGAAAAAGCAAAAATTCTCTAACAATTGCCGTTCGGATTCGGCGTTAAACTGTAGGTCCCTTTCTCTGGTGAGAAAAATTTTAAGCACACACTCCAAGAGATTGAGAGAAGCTTGGCCCTGGCCCTCCTAGAGGTGTGCTGTTTGAGCCAATCTTACTTTTACTTACACCCTTTCTGAATTTTTTAACGCTATCGAGTTGAAATTTTGCACAGAGTCTTCTTTTTACTGCACGCTGCTAATATGTCGGAACCGACCGGATCGGATGACTATATCTTATAGCTGCCATAGGAACCATCGGTCAAAAAATGGGTCTTAGTGAGAAAAACTTTTTTGTTCTTAATGTTAGCGTTCCCAAACACAGTCATTATTAATATTATATGCTTTCGAACAGATTTGCAAACTTTGGTCAAAATCGGATGACCATATCTTATAGCTGCCATAGGACCGATCGGTCGGAAAATGGGTCTTACTGGGAAAAATTTTTTGGTTTCAATGATAGCGTCCTCAACCTCGTCCCTTATTAATATTATATGCTTTCAAACAGATTTGCAAATTTTTGTCAAAATCGGATGACTATATCTTATAGCTGCCATAGGACCGATCGGTCTGAAAATGGGTCTTAGTGAAAAAAACTTTTTTGTTTTTCAAGTAAATCGTTCTTAAAGTCGGTGATTCTTAATATTAAACGCTTTCAAACTAATTTGAAAAAGTTGATCGACATCGGGTGACTATATCTTATGGTTGCCATAGGACCGATCGGTCGGAAAATGAGTCTTAGTGAGAAAAACTCTTCTGTTTTCAATTTTATCTTTCTTAATCTCCGCGATTGTTAATTTGATATGTTTTCAAAAAGATTCGCAAAATTTGGTCGAAATCAGATGATTATCTGTCGGAAAATGGGTTTTAGTTAAAAATTTTGTAGAATTTTATGTAAGCGTTATTAAACTCTGTCATTTCAAAAACAGCATTTGCAAGGGTATAAAAACTTCGGCACAGACGAAGTTAGCTTGGCCTTCTCGTTTTTTAACTATGTCCGTCTCCCTCTAACCACCGTGTTATCCTACGTCGACAATAATTCTGAGTTACTGATTTTGTTGACTCTATGAAGTATCATAAATCATAAATAAAGCTTTGCCACGATGTTAGTTCATAAGCTATGTGATTTTTATTTATCGAGCTTTTCAAAAATGTCAACATTGCGCAGACCGGACCTCTATATCATAAAGCTGCCATAGGAATGATGAATTTGCATGTGGTATAATTTAGTTTGCAACCTGCGATATTAGTCATAACATTCGTTTTTGACGATTTTTGTTTCATTTAATTATTTAGAGTCGACAAACAAAGGTTGTCAACAAAAGTATAAATACGTTACAAAAAAATTTGTATGAGCTAACGAAGCCTATCAAAGAAAATCTAATAAAATTACAAAATAAACTAATAACGACTCCGACACTGTGGGGGAATTTTATTTGCCCGTTTGGCCAGCTATGCCCCTACACAGCCGATTGTAGTCAGAGACGTTATTAGAGCTAACAAAAACTTTAATAATAATATAGAGATCGAGAAGAGGGAGAGAGAGAAAGAGCGAGAAAAAACCAAAACCTATAGTTATGTAGGAACAAAGGAAAAAAAATAAGATAATATAGTAAATTAAAATAAAACAGAGATAGAGAGAAAGGGAGAAAACTATCTAAAAGTAAACTTTTAAAATAAAAAATGTATACGTAATGCTTAGAACTAAATAACCGGAAAATCTCTAATTTTTTAGCCAGTCCGGCAAGCTAAGCCCCTACTCACAGCTGGGAGTGGTCAGAGATTTCCCCGGAGATAATTATAGAGAGACGATTTTAGAGAGAAGAGAGAGAGAGTTCTGTTCAGAGCAGGTGATTGAGATCATTGTAATTCTTACACAAAACCCGAAAACGATTGTGCTGGTAAATAGTCTCTAGTTGGCCCAGAAGGAACGGAAAAGATCAGAAGAGTCTACGTCACCGATAATTAGCTTATGAAGAAAAGAAACACCTAAGATTGTTCTACGGTTAGCTAACGAAGGAAGGTCAATAAGCAAAAGTCTGCTTTTGAACTGATTCAATTCGACCGATATACTGTTTATATTGCGGACACCAGACGGACGAGCAGTATTCAAGTACAGGACGGACTAGAGCTGTGTACAGAAGCTTTGTGGTGTATGGATCATTAAATTCCTTCGATCAACGTTTAATGAATCCAAGTACACCTTTCGCCCTATTAACAATAGAAGAGATATGAGGATTAAAACTCAATTTTGGGTCAAAAAGAACTCGAAGATCAACGACTGTAGATATTCGTCCCAAGGGTTCATTGCCAATCGTATAGGTTTTGAAATTGTTTATAAAATTAACAAAAACTTTTTTTGCAAACCGAAAATCCCGTTTTGGTGGGAGTGTGGAGATCTAATATCGGTTTTTTTTTTGTTTAAATCAAAAATGGTGAATTTTAAAACCGTTCGGTTTCAAAAAGAACGACTCATATATGAGGCTTATTTTATTTTCAAATTTTGGTGGAGTCAGGGATCTAGAAAATTCTAGAAAAACGCCCTAAATAAAGGGCCTAGTTCGACTCGCCTTCTTCTTAAGAAAATTAAAAAAAAAAAAAAATAGAAATTGTGTTTTATGTTCTAAATTTCAGGGCAATATTTGTTAAAAAAGGGGTGGGGTTCATTGTTGTTGTTTTTATTTTTTTTGTTTTTTTTAGTAATTTTTTTTTCCTCTTTTAGTTATTATAGGATATTAAAATTATGCCCAGAAGTTTGCAACGCATAGAAATATTCATCTCCGACCCCATAAACTATATATATTCTTGATCAGGGCGACGAGCTGAGTCGATTGAGCTTTGTCCGTTCGTCTGTCTGTCTGTTTCTACGCAAACTTGTCTCTCAGTTTTAAATCTATCGAGCTGAACCTTGGCACAGAGTCTTCTTTTTACTTCACGCTGCTAATATGTCGGAACCGACCGGATCGGATGACTAGCTGCCATAGGTCGAATAATGGGTCTTAGTGAGAAAAACTTTTTTGTTTTCAATGTTAGCTTCCCTAAATTCGGTCATTATTAATATTATATGCTTTCAAACAGATTTGCAAATTTTGGTCAAAATCGGATGACTATATCTTATAGCTGCCATAGGACCGATCGGTCTGAAAATGGGTCTTAGTGAAAAAAAAACTTTTTTGTTTGAAAGTAAATCGTTCTTAAGGCTTAACGCTTTCAAACTAATTGGAAAAAGTTAATCGATTTCGATATATCTTATGATTGCCATAGGACCGATCGGTCGAAAATGAGTCTCAGTAGGAAATTTTTTTTTTTTTTTTACGTTATGTTAGCGTCCTTAAGCTCGCTGATGACTAATTTTATATGCTTTCAAATAGGTGCAAAAAATTGTGTCGAAATCGGATGACTATATATATCTTTCCGTCGGAAATTGAGTCTTAGTGAGAAAAACTTGTTTGTTTTCAATTTTTTCGTTCTTAAGCTCGGCGTTTGTTAATTTGATACGTTTTTCAAAGAGATTCGAAATGGGTATTAGTTAGACAAATTTTTAAATTTTATGTAAGCCGTTCTTAAACTGTGACATTTGCATTTGCAAGGGTATATATATACTGCGGCACAGACGAAGTTAGCTTGGCCTTTTCGTTTTTTTTTTTTATTTGTTTTTCTTCTTTTTTTTTATTTTACTGGGAGATTCCGAACTCGGAACCTCTCACAAATGCTGAACACACCACCCTACCTACGGACGGACGCCTTAGCCCACTCGGCTATTTGCCTTAAGCAAGACACAGTGTCAAAACCATAGTTAAGAAAGTACGAAGTTGGGCGAGGCCTGGGATCAAGTCACCGAAGCAGCATTTTTTCTTTTTTATTTTTATATTCTCTTAGAAAAACTTTCTTAAAATTAGAGTTTATTTTCTCAACTTTGGGGCAAAATACCCTAAATTTGTAACAAATATTTTTTTAAAATCCAAGGCGAAATTACCCTAAAAATTAAAAAAGGCAATAAAGCAAACTCACCCTAAAATTTAGAAAAAAAATATATTTTTCTAAATTTTAGAAAAAAAATATATTTTTCTAAATTTTAGAAAGTTTTTTCTAAAAAATGCATTTTTATACTTTATAGGGTCGAAAATGTTTTCTCTGGCTGTTACATACATTTGCACAAAACCATTATACTCTTTGTGCCTTTGTTACAGAGTATGAGAATAGGACGTGCACCAAGAAGTGTGTGCTGCTTTGACAGTCTCAGGCCCTGCCACCTCCTTTGCCATTGTTGACCATCCGGCAAAAAAAAAAATAGAGCCTGAGCGTGTGTGGGTGCGTTGCGATTTGCAAGCGCGACTGAGGCTGGTTAAAGTTTTTTTTAAAGATTTTTCACAAGCGCAAGCTCTCCTTTTTTTTTTTTGGTTTTCTGAAGCTGCTTTCTTGTGAGTTACATTTATATGTCTCAGCAATTTGCTCAAAACTATAACGAAAATACGTGGAAAAGTAAGAGTTTATACCAAAAAAGCCATGAACCATAATTTTAATAAGCCAAGACTTGATTGCGGTAACCAAACGTTTACTGGAGCTTAAAGATTTTTTCTGTGAAAGTTTCAAAGATATTAAAGAGCTTTTTATCTCAAATCAAGATTGGCTTAAAATACAAAATGTGTGTGAACTATTGGCTCCAGTATGCGATATTAATTTAAAATTTATTAATTCATTTAAGAAAATGATATATTCTATGGCTGGCAGGCATCCAAAATTAAGAGAAGGTGATTTTTTAATAGCTTTCGGATTTGATTAAAAAAAAATACATAAAATTCAGAAAAATTAATGAAATCTTTATTTGAGTCGGTAGAACGATGTTTATAATTTAATGTCTAAAAATGATTTCATGTAAATGTTGACCTCGGCTGCGCCTCAAATGGTTTAAGAGCTTGGTCCAATTTTATTTGGATTTTATTTTTTTCTCCCCCACATATCTTCCGGTATGTCACATATAAATTCTTCAATATTGGCTTCCAGTGCGTCAACTGTTGCCGGCTTGTCGCTATAACCATGAGCCTTAACATAGCCGCACAAATAATAGAATAAAGGCGTTATATCGCACGATCTAGGCGGCATCTTTGGCAGCAATTTTGTTTGTTCACGTATCCATTTAACCAGAAATGAGCTTCGTTGCTGAGCACAATTTTCTGATTTAAAAGCGGATCTTCATACAACTTTTTTAGCGCCCATTCACCAAAAGTTACCCGTTGTGGTAGGTCGTGTGGCTTCAATTCTTGCACCAGCTGTATTTTAAAAGGTTTTATACCCAAATCCTTTATCGATAATCGATAATTCACAGTCATTAACAACACCGGCGGATACAGCTCTCCTCCTGTTCCTCTGTCCGCACTCTACGTATGCGTGTTGGTGGTTTAATGTATAATAATGTAAATTTAGTGCGAAATTTAGTCACAAGATTCCGAATAGCCGCCTCAGAAGATCGCCCAAGCTGACCATAAAATGCAAGAATTGGTGGCTGTTACGATGTTTTTGCTTTTAGCAGAAGACTTGTAAGACCGTTTGCACCAAGTTATTTGTCCTGTGTCGAAAGTTCCTCAGAGCTCGACAAGTTATAGAAAATACTTTTGACTTCTTGTCATTGCGAACAAATATAAATGAATTGATTTGTAATTAAGTGCTTATTTATTAGCATTCTTGGACTTGTGCTTTATTTGGATTGAACTTGCTGCTACATCACGTAGTTTTATTTTTTAAATATTTGCCATGTTTGCTCTTAAAATTTTTTTGCCAGACCAAACACGAAAACACTCACACAAATTTGAGCACTCAATCTGAGCACTTGGTTCCACTGGGAAAAATGGTTTTTACTGCTTTCTGCGCGGGAAAATGGTTACGAATCTCAGAACTACTATCATCACGCATCAAGCTCACAGCTTTGTTATGTTTGAATTTTCAATATATGTTAATTTTTTGAAAAGTCAACCATAGTTCAGAAGTCTTAATCCAAAGACGCTACATATATAGATACCGCATCTCATAAAAAATAATTTTTTTTTTTTGTTGGGAGGTCAGCTCCCAAGAACAATCGTTTTTTGTTTCAAATCCGTCATCTTTAATTTTTGCTTAAACTCAAAATAAGTTCAAAACTTTCTCAACAATTTTTTCTCACAAATGTCCTAGTAGTGCTTGAAATAAGTACAAGTCAACTCAATGCGCTAACACGCCATTCCTGACGTTGTTCTTCGAGTGCGAAGGTGCTAGGCTCGATTCTCAGACAAGTCCGACCAAAATGTATCTTTGATTTTCCGAAAGACTTAAATGAACCAATTCCTGGGGTGGGTCGTTGAGTAAACCGATGTCTCTAATCCAATGGAGTATGGGCTTGTAAATAATATTGCTCTACGCCCTCCCTCCCTATTTCGACAGCACGCCCCAGAATGTGAGGATCCGCTTATAGCCCGATACAAAATCAATTAAATTTTGTTCCCAACTGCGAGCAAAATGATCTTGAAATCTGAACATTATCAACTCAAAACAAGCTTTTGCGTACTCAAAAAATGGTTTTTAAATGAGAAGAACCGTTCTTATACTGATTTTAGCAACGTTTGTGCACATATTGAATCGAATGTTCTCGAATATTTTCCCTCGTAGCATTTATTTTGAAACTGTCTAAACTTAAATGGCAAGTGAAATGTGGTCAAAGTGCACATGGATGCAGGAGTTATTAAAGGCATGTGCTCCTGGCGGCCAAACCGTTAATAAAGTTGCAGGCAAATATTTTATCAGCGACGCCATTCCTTTCCTTTGCTTCGCCATCAAAGGTACATCGCAATAAACGTAAGCCTTTGCTTTTGATTCGCCATCGCCAATAGGTAACGCCTACGATTTCAGAGAGTGAAAATTCAAAACTGCCCCACTCCAGCCAGCCTTCAGCCTGGTCGAGCTCTTTGACGTTGCACAGTAGGGCCTATCGCAGCCAAAAGGCAGCAGCAAAGGCGAGCAGCAGCAAGCAAACAAGAAAAAACAAAGAAAATAGTCGGTTAAGCACGACTGTGTTATACTCTATGCCTGCCAAACTTTCGACACCCTGGCGGCGCTATCAGAAGTAATTCTCTATCAAATTAATTCTCTAACGATACATTCTTGACAATTTTCCCACACAATTCTGGGATATGGGTCATTCACAATTTCTGATATAAATAAAAAAATTCGGAAAATCGACACTTCCACCAAAAAGTGATTTTCGGCTTTGCAAAAAAAATGTTTGTTAATTTTATAAACAATTTCAAAAATTGTAAAATATTAAAAAAAAGGTTTTTTAAAAACTGGATTTCTCAGGTTTGGTCTATCGGACCGGTTTCGTGTTGATATTGCTGAATAGTACTTTACTGTATCCATAAAAATCCAAATTTAATAACTTTTTAAAAGTATGTCAGTGATAATCACCATGATATAGGTTCTAAGAATATATGTACATTTGATTTCCCTAAACATAACTTAAATTACGGCGCTTTCATAAAGATGGAGACTTTTATAGTTTAAAAGATATTAATAACACTGTGCAACACTAAAAATTGATCGAGTCGGGACCAAAAAATTCTGAAAGGTTATGCTGGTAGCACAAAAATCTTCGCTGGGTTTGGTCTGGTTAGCTACCGTTTTCTTTTTATTGCATTTTGTAGTTTTCAGCTTCTGATTGGGATTCGTAACTCCAAATCTCGTAAACTATTTTGAATTTCGCTTTGAAGTCTCAGAGGAAGTCGCTGCTCTTGGCTTGGCTTACAAAACATTCTTAAGTAGCAAGTCAAAAAAGTTAAATCTTTATACTCAAAATTACAAAAATGTCTTTAAATCATCATGTTTTCCCCTCATTTTGTACTGTTTTTCAAGTTTGTCTTGAAAACTGTAACGAACTTGACTAAGCAATGCAGGACAAAAACGTAGCTTAGACTTAAATAAACAAACGATTGGAACATACCAACTTCTTTCGATTGGTCCTTCGTATAGTTTAGCATGTAGAATTGGAACCAAAACTCGAAAAATGAACATTTTTGGTACCAATTGGCCGACACAGTCAAAAATTTCGATTGATATGTATTAACTCAAGAAAATAGTGAGAAAACATAACTTAAAAACTGTAAATAAAAAATTTAAGATTATTACATTTTTACCGAAAATGTTCGTTTTTTCGAGTTTTTATGACAGTTGTACGTGCTTATGGGCATGTAGCTATATGAAAGAGTAACTAAATGAAGTTGGTTCGTTCTAACGGTTAGTTTATTTTGGTCTAAGCTACAACTTTGTGCTGTATTATTTGTCCAATTTTGAAGCGGGTTTTAAGATGAAGTTGAAAAACTGAAGAAAAGTGGTCACAACTTGGATTTTTTGGGCAACTTAAGAAATTTTAAGTATGAAGATATAATTTTCTTGATTTGCTACAAAGAAATGTTTTGTCGGCCAAGCCAAGAGCAACAACTTTGTTAAAGACTTAAAAGCAAAATTCGAAATGATTTACGAGAAATGGAATCGTTAGTCCTACTCTGAAGCTGAAAAGTTTAAAGTGCAATAAACAGAAAACTGCAGCTAATCAGACCAAACCCAGAGAAGGTTTTAATACCACCATCACACCCTTGGCCGACCTCGTGGTCGGGCGTGGCGTTCCCGTTGAATGTAAGGCTGCTGGTGCCTCGGACCATCTAATAGAAAAAGTTTTTTCTTTCTTTAGAAAAAAGCTTTAACACACCCGATCACCTTCACCAACTACTACTGGCGCCAGCAGTGAAGTTAACTAGCCATGGAAAAGCAAAAATTATCTAACAATTGCCGTTCGGATTCGGCGTTAAACTGTAGGTCCCTTTCACTGGTGAGAAAAATTTTAAGCACACACTCCAAGAGATTGAGAGAAGCTTGGCCCAGGCCCTCCTAGAGGTGTGCTGTTTGAGCCAATTTAACTTTTACTTACACCCTTTCAGAATTTTTTAGTCTCCACTGTGTTTTTTTTTAACTATGTCCGTCTCCCTCTAACCACCGTATTATCCTACATCGACAATAATTCTGAGTTACTGATTTTGTTGACTCTATGAAGTATCATAAATCATAAATAAAGCTTTGCCACGATGTTAGTTCATAAGCTATGTGATTTTTATTTATCAAGCTTTTCAAAAATGTCAACATTGCGCAGACCGGACCTCTATATCATAAAGCTGCCATAGGAATGATGAATTTGCATGTGGTATAATTTAGTTTGCAAACTGCGATATTAGTCATAGCATTCGTTGTTGAAGATTTTTATTTCATGTATTTATTTATTTATTTAGAGTCGACAAACAAAGGCTATCAACAAAAGTATAAATACGTTTCAAAAAAAATTGTATGAGCTAACGAAGCCTATCAAAGAAAATCTAATAAACTTACAAAATAAACTAATAACGACTCCGACACGGTGGGGGAATTTTATTTGCCCGTTTGGCCAGCTATGCCCATATTCACAGCCGATTGTAGTCAGAGACGTTATTAGAGCTAACAAAAACATTAATAATAATATAGAGATCGAGAAGAGGGAGAGAGAGAAAGAGCGAGAAAAAACCAAAACCTATAGTTATGTAGGAACAAAGGAAAAAAAAAAAGATAATATAATAAATTAAAATAAAACAGAGATAGAGAGAAAGGGAGAAAACTATCTAAAAGTAAACTTTTAAAATAAAAAATGTATACGTAAAGCTTACAACTAAATAACCGGAAAATCTCTGACCCGGTGGGGGAGGATTTTTTAGCCAGTCCGGCAAGCTAAGCCCCTACTCACAGCTGGAAGTGGTCAGAGATTTCCCTGGAGATAATTATAGAGAGACGATTTCAGAGAGAAGAGAGAGAGAGTTCTGTTCAGAGCAGGTGATTGAGATCATTGTAATTCTTACACAAAATCCGAAAACGATTGTGCTGGTAAATAGGTAAATAGTCTCTAGTTGGCCCAGAAGGAACGGAAAAGATCAGAAGAGTCTACATCACCGATAATTAGCTTATGAAGAAAAGAAACACCTAAGATTGTTCTACGGTTAGCTAACGAAGGAAGGTCATTAAGCAAAAATCTGCTCTTGAACTGATGCAATTCGATCGATATTCTTTTTATATTGACGACACCAGACGGACGAGCAGTATTCAAGTACAGGACGGACTAGAGCAGTGTACAGATGCTTTGTGGTGTATGGATCATTAAATTCCTTCGACCAACGTTTTATGAATCCAAGTACGCCTTTCGCCCTATTAACAATAGAGGAGATATGAGGATTAAAACTCATTTTTGGATCAAAAAGAACTCCAAGAACAACGACTGTAGATATTCGTCCCAAGGGTTCATTGCCAATCGTATAGCTTTTGAAATTGTTTATAAAATTAACAAAAACTTTTTTTGCAAACCGAATTGGTGGGAGTGTCGAGATCTAATATCGGATTTTTTTTGTTTAAATCAAAAATGGTGAATTTTAAAACCGCTCGGTTTCAAAAAGTCGTTACTCATATATGAGTCAGGGTTCTAGAAAATTCACTTGTTCTGCCTTCAAGCGGGTTAATTTGTATGGAACAACAATGTCATTTAAAGCAGAAACATAATCTACGGTATGTTCTAAGAAAATTTGACCATGGAATATTCATGTTAAGATTGGCTCGAAGAAAAGTTTAGACCTTTGGTTTCTTGTCCGAATTTTCTTAGAACTTACCGTAGATTACGATTCTGTTATTATTGAGGTGAAGAAATAAATTGATCTACACTCAAAAGAATACACGCCCTAAAAAGTGCCATTTTCGCCCAAATTTTTAGAAAAACGCCCTAAAAAAAGGGCCTAATTCGAATCGCCTTCTTCTTAAGAAAATTTTTCTAAAAAAAAAATAGAAATTGTGTTTTATGTTCTAAATTTCAGGACAATATTTGTAAAAAAAAGGGGTGGGGAGGGTGGGTTCTTTGTTGTTGTTTTTATTTTATGTTTTTTTTTAGTAATTTTTTTTTCTTTTTTTAGTTATTATAGGATATTAAAATTATGCCCAGAAGTTTGCAGAGCATAGAAATATTCATCTCCGACCCCATAAACTAAATATATTCTTGATCAGGGCGACGAGCTGAGTCGATTGAGCTTTGTCCTTTCGTCTGTCTGTCTGTTTCTACTCAAACTAGTCTCTCAGTTTTAAATCTATCGAGCTGAAAAACTTTTTTGTTTGAAAGTAAATCGTTCTTAAGGCTTAACGCTTTCAAACTAATTGGAAAAAGTTAATCGATTTCGATATATCTTTGATTGCCATAGGACCGATCGGTCGAAAATGAGTCTTAGTAGGAAATTTTTTTGTTTTTTATGTTATGTTAGCGTCCTTAAGCTCGCTGATGACTAATTTTATATGCTTTCAAATAGGTGCAAAAAATTGTGTCGAAATCGGATGACTATACATATCTTAAGGCTGCCATAGGGCCGATCGGTCGGAAATTGAGTCTTAGTGAGAAAAACTTGTTTGTTTTCAATTTTTTCGTTCTTAAGCTCGGCGTTTGTTAATTTGATACGTTTTTCAAAGAGATTCGAAATGGGTATTAGTTAGACAAATTTTTAAATTTTATGTAAGCCGTTCTTAAACTGTGACATTTGCATTTGCAAGGGTATAATATATACTGCGGCACAGACGAAGTTAGCTTGGCCTTTTCGTTTTTTTTTTTTATTTGTTTTTCTTCTTTTTTTTTATTTTACTGGGAGATTCCGAACTCGGAACCTCTCACAAATGCTGAACACACCCTACCTACGGACGGACGCCTTAGCCCACTCGGCTATTTGCCTTAAGCAAGACACAGTGTCAAAACCATAGTTAAGAAAGTACGAAGTTGGGCGAGGCCTGGGATCAAGTCACCGAAGCAGCATTTTTTCTTTTTTATTTTTATATTCTCTTAGAAAAACTTTCTTAAAATTAGAGTTTATTTTCTCAACTTTGGGGCAAAATACCCTAAATTTGTAACAAATATTTTCTAAAATCCAAGGCGAAATTACCCTAAAAATTAAAAAAGGCAATAAAGCCAACTCACCCTAAAATTTGGAAAAAAAATATATATTTTTCTAAATTTTAGAAAGTTTTTTCTAAAAAATGTATTTTTATACTTTATAGGGTCGAAAATGTTTTCTCTGGCTGTTACATACATTTGCACAAAACCATTATACTCTTTGTGCCTTTGTTACAGAGTATGAGAATAGGACGTGCACCAAGAAGTGTGTGCTGCTTTGACAGTCTTAGGCCCTGCCACCTCCTTTGCCATTGTTGACCATCCGCCTCCGCTTTGTCGGCAAAAAAAAAAAATAGAGCCTGAGCGTGTGTGGGTGCGTTGCGATTTGCAAGCGCGACTGAGGCTGCTTAAAGTTTTTTTTGTGTGTGAACTATTAGCTCCAGTATGCGATATTAATTTAAAATTTATTAATTCATTTAAGAAAATGATATATTCTATGGCTGGCAGGCATCCAAAATTAAGAGAGGGTGATTTTTAAATAGCTTTCGGACTTGATTAAAAAAAATACATAAAATTCAGAAAAATTAATGAAATCTTTATTTAAGTCGATAGAACGATGTATATAATTTAATGTTAAAAGATGATTTCATGTAAATGTTGACCTCGTCTGCGCCTCAAATGGCTTAAGAGCTTCGGCCAATTTTAGCACACTCTCTCCAACATATCTTCCGGTATGTTACAAATAAACTCTTCAATATTGGCTTCCAGTGCGTCAACTGTTGCCGGCTTGTCGCTATAACCATGAGAATTAACATAGCCCAACAAATAATAGCCTTAGGCTCTGACATCAGCGCGAGAAGCGATGCTATAATATTGGGCGAGAACGCGCGATTAACCACTGCAACGTTTTTTTAATGCAATCGCTCAAAAGGTGTCAGAGTGAGGGCGGAGCGATATGCGAGTGCATGCGATAATGCGACAGCGATGCAAGAAAGCAGCTTGCCACCTGCTTTCGCGCTTGAACACGCTCAGATCGCACGTATTTTTTGTTGCATTCTTAGCTTCTTCTTATTGTAAATCATCAATATCATTGATATATATTTCTCTCCTTTTTCATTTTGATTTCGGTTGAGTGGGTGGACATTTTATTTTTGTTAACGAAATAAATCGTTGCTCTTGTAGCAAAATATTGTTCGTCTGAATCCATCACGCCCACTCTAATAACTAAAATAGAACAATGCAACTCGCTGCTCTCAAGGAATTGCGCTCACAATTATCACAGAAAATAAAGCTCGCGGTCTCTGAGTTGCATGCTCTCACTACTGGCCTCACCTTGTTTTATTATATCATGGTAAATTCTGACAGCAAATTAAAATTGATCAATGCAACTCGTGTTGCTCAAAACTAACACTATGTCATCTTCTCGCATTGCTAATAGCAAGAAATATTATCGCTTCTTGCGTAGCATCGCTTATCGCGCGCACTCTGACATCAGCCTAAAGGCGTTATATCGCATGATCTAGGCGGCCAATTGACCGGCCCCACATGTGAAATAAACTGTTCACCGAACTCGCCTCTCAATTGGGTCATTGTTTCACGTGCTGTGTGGCATGTGGCACCGTCTCTTCAGCTCTTCCATTTAGGGCACAAAAAAGTTTGTAATCATTGCACGGTAGCGCTCTCCACTCACAGTAACGTTTCTGCCTTCGTCATCTTTAAACAAGAAAGAAAGTCGGTCTAGCCCGACTATAATATACTCTGTACCCTTAACGTCTCAGCTCGCATTTGCTCACGAGTTATACGCGCTCATCTCTAAGTTTCACTCTCTCTCTCTCTCTCTCACTAAGATTGACGTTCAATAGAATGCTGCGGTGGTGGGTGGGGTGGTGCTGGGTGTTTATTGGCCGTTTTTTGCTCATAACTTGAGTATCGTTCATCCGATCTTTATCATTCCTTCAGCAAATCGATAAATAATTTTATTTACAAGGTATCTCTAGAAGGTACAAACGATCTATCTTCAAAACTGTAGGAGATATGACGTTTTTTCCAAATTGCGGGGGCGGGAGGGGGCGTGGCAAAAATTGAAAATAAACTTGATCTGCCTGCAAGTATAAGAAATATATGCCCCATACATGTCAAACCTCTATCTCTTACCATCTCTGAGATCTCTTCGTTCATACGGACGGACGGACGGACGGACGGACGGACGGACGGACGGACATGGCTATATCGACTCGGCTGTTGATGCTGATCAAGAATATATATACTTTATAGGGTCGGAAATGATTCCTTCTCCCTGTTACATACTTTTGCACAAACTTAATATACTCTATGTACCTTCGGTACAGAGTATAAAAAGTAGTTAAGTAGTTACAGTAGTTAAAAGTTAACCAGAAATAAGCTTTGTTGCTGAGCACACCCCCTACCTCCCTATTTCGAAAGCCCCCCCCCCAGAATGTGAGGATCCGCTTATGGTCCGATTCAAAATCAATTAAATTTTGTTCCCAACTGCATGCAAAATGATCTTGAAATCTGAACATTATCAACTCAAAACAAGCTTTCGCGCACTCAAAAACTGGTTTTTAAATGAGAAGAACCGTTCTTATACTGATTTTAATAACGTTTGTGCACATAATGAATCGAATGTACTCGAATATTTTCCCTCGTAGCATTTATTTTGAAACTGTCTAAACTTATTGAAATATTTTAAATTTATAGAAACCTATTTACGTACAAAGTTGAAATAAGCTTTGTTTATGTTTTGCTCAATTGGTTTTTAAAATTCATAAATTTTGTCTAGTTCAATTGTATTTACTGTTTTTCTTCCTGTGCTGTGCTTGTTTTGTGGTTTCATTTTCATTTTTATGCGGCCGGAGCACGTTTTATTTGTTTTAAAAACTATTAAAATGGCATAAACAGCAACAGCCATGGGAATGGAGCTGGACTGGTGGGGGGATTGGCAAGGCCAAAGTTTTATCTAGCCTCGCTTCATGCACAGACAATGATTGGGTGGCCGGCGGGGAGCGGGAGCAGCTGCTGTTGCCTTTTTGGAGCGCATTGTTGTTGGACGTATTTGATTATCGCATTTCATTTTGTGTTTGGGGGAAACGTAGAAAGTTGAATGCAAATTTGCATGCCACCCAGAGAAGCGTGGGGGGAGGAGGTGGGATCAAAAGATGAGAAACAGAATGCGGCAACAATCACACCAGCCAACAAAAACAGCAAAAGGGCAACTTTATTTGACGCTGCGTTAAGTCCCGGCCCCTACCCCTATTCTGATACTTCCCCTTGGTATGTTCTTTGTGCCCGTATCGAAAGAAAAGAGTGAGAAAGAGCGAGAGACCGACTGACACAGAGCTTGCTGTCAAAGTTTTTAGGTATCATTTCAGTTTATTTGAATTATTCATAATCCGGGCTGAAGCGTAGGTCCGCTACAAGAAACAACACAGCAAACTGAGACAAGGCCAGTCGTGGCCAGGCCAGCAGTAAAAAGGGACACAAAGATAACGGAAGCAGCAAACAGCAAATAAAAATCATTGTAAATACTTTTTTCTTTCTTCCTTTTTTTTTTTTGAAGATGAAATCAGACCAAACAAAACCAAAACAGAGGCAGCCAAACGAAAATTCAATTCAATCAACAATAATGTGAGGAACCACAGGGGGCAAATGCAAACTGTAAATTAAGTGAAACATTAAATATTTAGATATAATGGGAATTTCAAAAAGGCATCTTCAGAGCCCCAGGCTGAAGCTGGTTGGAAAGAAACTTTGGAAGTTGTTGTGTTTCCGCGCGGAACAAAGACCCGAGTCGGTTGCTTGCCGAAATTATGCATCAAAGAAAAAAATATGTTCTTACCAACCAATATGTTCCAACCGAAACAACAAGCGTTATTTTTAACCGGTATAACCGAATCAAACCGAAACCGAAATAAGTTTTCTTTAGTGACCGTAACCGAAAGCCGGATTTTATTTTTGTGAACCATAACCAAAACAAAATAACCGGTTCCATTTCGGTTCTTAAAATATTATGAGACAAGAAATATGTGTAATATTTAATTATCGTCTGTGGAAGTACGAAAATTAATTTACACTAAACTGCGAAGTCCATCTCATTGCTGAGGAAAGTGTCCATTAATGGCAAATCTCTTAACTTGCATAACTTTACATTCTGCAGAGACGTCGGCAGATTTTCAATTTAATGCACTCAATTCTCCGCCTGGGCTTGCTGACTTTTCATTTGCGCCTCAATTAAGCCTTTTCCTCTTCAAAACTTAATAAATGTCAAAATATGTACAACAAAATCGACAATGTAAAAGTGACATTGCTTCAGTTTAGCCATAAGCTAAATAAGAATTAAGAAATAGTACAAACTTTGCATTGAATGCGTTGTCATACTCTGGTACACAGATTATATTAAGTTTGTGCAAATGTATGTAACAGGGAGAAAGAATCATTTCTGACCCTATAAAGCATATATATTCTTGTTGAGCATCAACAGCCGAGTCGATATAGCCATGTCCGTCTGTCTGGAAAGATCTTAGAGACGGTAAGAGATAGAGCTTTGACATGTACTTCTTATACGGCCCCCGCAGTTTGGAAAAAACGTCATACCTCACACATTTTTGAAGATAGAACTATTTTCAAGAGATATTTAGTAAGCAAGATTATTTATCGATTTGACAAAGAAATGATAAAGATCGGATGAAGGATACACAAGCTATGACCAATGCTTGCAGCTGCTACCGATATACTTAACTGGTGGGAAGAAAATTTCTATAAATACCCAGATCCGTATGAATTATCTAAGGTAATATTAGCAGTTCCTTGTACATAAGTGTCGAGCGAATATTTATTGGTGTAAAAACAATCAAATATCTTTTACATTAAAATATATATTTGACCGGTTTGAAACCGGTAACCGAAACGACTATTTTGTAACTGGACCGAAATAAAAACAGATAACCGTAACCGAAACCGACATTTCTTCCGGTTTTACTCCCTGCTTCAAACAAAATGTATATTTTTTGGTATTGCCCTAACATGAAGGATATGATGAGATCTTTAGCCTTCAAAGTAGCTAGCTTGATTTTTTACTTTAGATCTGATATTGAAAAGAAAAAATTTGAACCACACTAATGTCCGAATTTATTTAATGGTTTCATCAAAGTACGATTATTTTAATACTTTCACATCATTTAAATTTTCCTTAATAATTTTTTCCCCTTTTCAATACTTTTTAATACTTTTCTCTACACTTTTTCTGAGCAACAGTTATCTTCAGGGTAACATTGAATCGACATAATTCATCAAGTATTACACCCAAAAAAAGTAATCCTGAAACCACAAAAAATTACATAAATGAATGGTGCCAAAGACATCCTATCGTAACTTTAAGATTAAGTTTTTAGGTCGATTCAACCTTGGTATATATAAAAACGAGAGTCGGCTCTTGCCGACTTCAATATACCACGTTACTCATGGAAAGAATTGTTTAATAGCCTTCCTGTGTTCTTGAGGGGTAACAACCGATGGTTATGCAACATTTTTATACTCTGTACCAAAGGTACACAGAGTATATTAGTAAAGTAAAATTGGCTCAAAAAGCACCTGCAGGAGGGCCAGGGCCAAGCTTCTCTCAATCTCTTGGTGTGTGTATAATTATAATTTTTCGCACAAGAGAAAGGGACCTACATTTTAACGCCGAATCCGAACGGCAATAGTTTGAGAATTTTTGCTTTTTCATGGCTAGTTAACTTCACAGCTGGCGCCAGTAGCTGGGTGAAGGTAATCGGGTGTGTAAAAGCTTTTTTCTAAAGAAAGAAAAAACTTTTTCTATTAGATGGTCCGAGGCGGGATCGAACCCACAACCTCCCGCACCAGTAGCCACACATACAACTGGTACGCCACGCCCGACCACCGACAGAGTATATTAAGTCTGTGCAAAAGTATGTAACAGCCAGGACTTATCATCTCCGACCTTATAAAGTATATATATTCTTGATCAGCTTCAACAGCTGAGTCGAAATAGCCATGTCCGTCTGTCCGTCTGTCTGTCTGTCTATTCGACTCTATGAACGCACAGAACTAAGAGATGGTTAGAGATAAAGGTTTGACATATGTATAAGGGATATTTATTTCTTATACTTGCAGGCAGATCAAGTGTTTTTTTATCACCCTAATTCCCCCTATCTAAGCCACTGATCAATAGAAACATATTAATATTAGTTTTAGGTATTCTGAGTTAAGGCTTCTACAAAAATGTTTGAGGTGCAAGGCTTTAAACTATTAGGGAGACATTCTGCCGCCTAGACATACACAGGGAAACAAGAACGATATATTCTAAAATATTATGATGACAAATGTTCTATATAAGGAAAGTTCAAGTGAAGTGATGAACATTGTACCACAAATAAGAAAACACATTCTTACACTGTTTTTGATATCGATTGTGCTCTTCTTGAGTGCGAGGTTCTCGGATAGTAGCGTTGAAGTTCTCTTAATGTTGATAGTGGGCGAAGTTAACATATAGATTTCACTGGTGTACATTGTTCTTCATCGATTGGTGGCTATTCCGTAGGTAGTTTCCATTCTATGGAGCTTACATGTCAGAATTCTTATACGGTACAAGTATGGTAGATGCAGTGACCTGGCACTTGTGTTGGTGTGTCAACTCACTCAAACTGCTCGATTGCTCGATTGCTTAGTTGTCCATTTGTCCAGTTGTTCGGGTTTTTAATTGATCATCTGTTCTCTTGCTCGTCAACTAACCCCAAGTCATGTTGACGGTCAGCAACCATTCGAACTAAATGGAAACCTTTGTTTCTGTTCCCACTGCGACATATTGAGTATTTGTTAGCCACCTCACTTGTTAATTGAAGATTTTTAATAAAAGAGTGACACGCCACCATGTTGCTAAAAACATTTTGCCATACTTTGAGAATAAACAGAAACGTAAAGAAAATAAAAGCTGAGCAGTCACCAGACTAGGTCGACAGTCACTGATCAGGTCGCACTGAACAATTTAATGCACTAGTAACTGCACAAAGCAGTGAACAATTGACTGAGCAAGAGGAACTGAACAACTGACTCAGCAGAAACAATTGAACAACACACACTGAACAACTAAATCTGAACAACTGACTGAGCAAGAAAAATTGAAGAACTCACACTGAACAAAATTGAACAATTGAAGAAGAACATGTTCTCTTGTTCAGTTAGGTGAACAACTCAATTTTGTTCACTCACTCATGAACAACACACAAGTCATATTCGAAAGCAGCGGTGGATACAAAATTTGAGTTTGGGAGCAGTCCAACAGACTCACAACCCTTTTTCGGTCGCGTACACTGCACTTGCTACGCCGTCCGTATGTGCGGGCTGACACCGATTCGCAAGAACATTGTTGATTTAACTTACTTTAAAGCGAGGCAATTGCACTCTCTGCGCTGTCTGCTTGTGCGAGCTGACGTCATTTCGCAAGCATATTGTTGCTGTAACACACTTTGAAGCGAGAAAAATGCACTTGTTGTCTCGAAGCGAGGAAATTTCTTATACGTTTCACCAAGGCTGCAAACCTTTAAAATCGGTCCGGGATTCGAGCCAGTTGTAAGGTCTAAGGTTCAGTTCGCGGACCGGTTCCTGTACTAATCGAACCCAAGATTTTGGTTCGAGTCAGTGTTCATAGATGGCCTCAACATTCGGTCAAAATTTAGACATACATTTGATCAGGATAACTCGTCCAGATTACTAAGCTATGTACATACATATATGAGTCGTAAAGTCGACTGGACCACATTCCTTATTGTTATCATTCATCGGTGTTCTAAAAAGTCAAAAGCCTCACCTTCTACGTAGATACCCGGCCAGTATTTTATGAAATTTCTGAACACACTTTTCTTTCCTCTGTCTAATTAAAATAATCATAAATGATACTTTTGTCGGGAGAATATGGTGCCCAAGCCGAGAATTTTCTTAGAGTCGATTATACACATCAGTATGCGAATACAAGAAAAGCGAGAGCATGCACTCAATTTTAGGGAAGACATTGAACAGACAAACTTTATATACGCAGCGTCGATCACAAGAGGAACATTTAAGCACAACAATTCAAACAAAATCATGACGAATAAAACAACTGACATCAACAAACAATCGTGCAATACAACAAAACTATGACGGACACTAAAATAGTTATTTAAGTAATATGTTTAATATGTATGTTTGTATTTATGTTCATTTTTATATATTATATAAAAAAATATACAGACTCCCTGAAGAAGGCAATATATTTGCGGAAACGCGTAGGAGAAAAACTCTGCCAAAAAGTGTTTTGACTGGAGTGAAGTAAGACGGCCGAAATTAAACCCCAAACAAACAAACAAATACACAACGAAAACGGCCCAACCGTTTCATCATCATATACACATCAGTGTTGACTTAATACGAGTCATATTTCCAATCATTTGCGATTCCCTTTCTAGTCGCGACCTTTCAACAAATCACGCTTTGAGCATATCCATGAGTCATTTCCTAGTCTTCTTTAAATCGGACATGAATTTAAAATCGTTAATCTTCAAAAGAGCTTAAAAAGGACTTATCAGCGCGATTCTTGTTAAAATGATCTTCCAAATGCATTTACTCTCCCCTTTTCGACTTATTATGTTTTTCTTTCTTCTTGAAATCGCAATATGGATTGAATTTCTAAAAAGCATTTTTAATTATCAACTCAAGCGATTCTGTACTATACTATACAATAGTTTTTTTCGGTCATATTATTGAGAAAACTAGAGAAGATCTTAAGAAATTTACTTAAATGATTGTTTGAACCGAAGCTTTTTTTTTGTATAAAGAGGTTCGGTTCGGGTTCAGGTTCAGGTTCGGGAACTCAAATATTTGAAGGGTTCGGTTCATTGTCCGGTTCGGAAAACCCGGAAAACCAGAACCGAACCGGTTCTTTGGGGTTCGGTTCAGGACCGGTTTGCAGCCATGCGTTTGACGCAAGTTGCCGAAATATAACTCTAGAAGCAATGCCATTATTGTCTGGCAAGTTTTCCAAAAAGGTTTGCTAGTAGGAAAGTGGTATCGGTTGCCCTCCTGTACAACTATTTCCTAGAAGCAAAAGCCTTTCAAAAAACTTTATGACGTTTGCTTCATCATGCAAATTCCCTCAGAGACTTAATTTTGAGTCTTAACAATCTTCCACATCTAACCTTACTCAATATATACAAATGTCGGTACCGAAACCCCGCCTTACCACATTGCCAAGATTGTCGATGGCAGCACGCAAATATTAAATAGCTTTAGTTTACTTTTGACGCTCTTCTGTAGTTCCATTGTTTTTGCCACAAAAAGTTGGGACTCACTTTCTTTAGTAGCTATCGAATTCTTGTTTAACTCATTGTTAAATGTGCAATAAATTGAACAGCAACAACAATAGCTTTGCCCTTTGTCGCCTGCCTATTTTATGGCAGTCACGCGATTGTTGGCGCCTCCGATAAATATAGCAAGCGATGTGCTGAAAATGTTTTATGGAAATTGAAAGTTGGTTAGAAATAAATATGTATACGTAAAAAACCAACACACTCAATCACTCTGACAAGATAAAGAAGAAATTAGCACAAACTACACGGCAAGTTGCAAAAGTTGAAGCCCCAATAAACGCTCCTTGAGGCGGTTGGGGGGAGGTGGCCGACAATTTGCTCACGTTTTCACTTTCTCATTTGCGTGCCGCTGCTGCTGCTGTCGACGTCGCTGTCGTCGCACTGCGATTTCCAAGCGGCAGCAGGCAAAGTTTGTGCACACTTTTTGGCGGCGGCGACAGTATTTTTTGTGCACTTGACATGTTTTGACACACCAGAGCAAAGCAGGCAGGCAGGCAGGCAGAATGTTCGCCAGCCTTTTGGAGTTTGACGTGGTTTTGCGCGCCAAAAATGCCAACGCAAATCTGGTGAGCTTAGCACAACTCGAAGCCCAACTCACCACGTTGCCAGGGACAACGCACACAACGCCACCGACACCGACACTTGCACTTTCCAGGCGACGCCAACAATTTGGTGTTTGTTTACCTTGGACTGCTGTTGCTGCAGTTGCCGCTGTTGCTTTAGTTACTGACCAACAACAGCAGTGGAAGCCACGAGGCGGCCTAGCAAAAAAACAAACATCAGAAAATTATCAATTAACGCAACAATATGTTAAATAATTAATTACACGGAATATATTTATATTTTTAAAAAGCATTTGCTGGTAATTAAGCTTTGTCTCGTAACAGTTGCGATTTATTTAATATTAACCTGCCCGGGGGGAGTGTACGGGGGCTCCTATCGATTCTGTTTTCCGTATGCAAATGACATTTTAATTAGTTTATTAATCGTCTGCTGCTGCTGGCGTTGCGAAACTTCTTGTCATTAATTTTTCATCCATTTTACAGCCCGAGTTGCTGCGGCAGCGCGACCGCAGCAATCGTAACGCGCTGCACTACTGTGCCGCGCAGGACGTGGAACAGAACGGGGATCTCGTGGCGGCGGCCAGCATTGCCATCGCAGCTCCAGAGCTACTGGAGTCTGCCGATGAGGATGGCTTCACTCCGCTTCACTTGGCTGTTATTCAGGGCAACTTGGCGATGGTCAATTTGCTGCTAGCGAACAAAGCCGATGTGAATGCGGTGGACAATGAGGGGCACTCGGTGGTGCACTGGGCGACGGGTGAGCAAGTCATTTGGCCAGCGGGTGGCAGCACTCAGTTATTGTGTTACCTTTTCCAGTTTGCGGTGAGGTGGAGTCCTTGCGGGCGGTGCTGGCAGCCGGAGCCAGCGTGGCACAGCCGGATGTGAATGGTGGCACGCCCTTGCACTATGCGGCACAGATGTGTGGCGCCAGCTATGACAGCAAACAACAGATGAACTCCAGCAAATTGGCTTTGGAAATTCTAGGCATACTGCTGGCCCACCCGCAGAGCAACGTGGATGTGCAGGATAAGGATGGCAGGCAGCCTTTGCTTTGGGCGGCATCAGCAGGATCGGCCAAGGCGGTCTTAGCTCTGGTCAAGGCCGGAGCACGGGTGGAGAGTTCGGACAAGTGGGTGAAGGGCTGAAGGGAATTTGCTACATTTTTACTAAATGCTCTCTCTTTATTTCACAGGGATGGACTGACTGCTCTGCATTGTGCTGGTTCACGTGGCCACACCGAGTGCATCGACACCTTGATCAGCCTTTGCGGTGCTCCTACCGATCTCATCGACTCCAATGGCTGCACCGCGTTGCACTATGCCGTCACCTTGGGTCATGCCGATGCCACAGCTCGTCTGTTGGACCTGGAGGCCGATCCGAATAGGCAGGATCGAAAAGGACGTACTCCCGCCCATTGTGGCTGCTCTAAGGGACAGTTTGAGACGCTCAAGCTGCTCAAAGAGCGTGGAGCGAATCTGTGGCTAAGGAATGCCAAGGGTGACCTGCCTTTACACGAAGCAGCCGCTTCGGGTAGAAGGGAACTGCTGGACTGGTTACTCCAGCAACGGTCCAAGCAGGTGAACACCACCAGCAATGATGGGCGCAGCCTGTTGCACATTTCGGCGGCCAACGACTACACGGATATGTGTAAGCTGCTGCTGGACTATGGTGGCGATGTAAATGCTTTGTACAGGAATTCCAGGGGATTGGTCCTCACCCCATTGGATTGTGCCCTGCAGCGTGGGCATCGGTCCACGGCCAAGTTCTTGCAGGCTCAGGGAGGACAACCTTCCAGCAAACTGAGGCTGGCTGCTCGTCGGGGCAATCCGTTTCACGAGACCAATGCAGCTGATCTGGTAAGACCTCTCAAGTACGTGGAGAAGGAGGAGGTACAAGATCTACGCAGCTCGAAGAAATTCGTGGTTTACCTGAAGCGTTCCGATTCGGATAATGGGGCAGGTGATTGTAGCTGCTCGGAGCAAACATACCGCAAGGAGCAGCGCCTGGCGCATTATTGTCGACGGCACAAGCGCCGCCAGCTGCGTAGACGCACCAGCAGCTGTGGTGAGTCCAAGCACCAGAAATGCAGTGAGATTTGTCGTTCCAAGAGCAACATTGAAATCAGACGTCTAAAGTCCAGAGAGCGCTACACCAGTTCGAGTGAGAGCGAGCAAGAAGCCGAAGATGAGGAGGACTCTTGCGAGAACTGTTGCTATCACAAGCGACAGAAGCAGCGGGTGCTAACGCGCAAGCGATCTACTTCCTCCAGAAGATCGAAAGAGCTCGAGGACGAAGCGGAAGAGCCTAGCTCCAAAAGCAAAGAAGAACAGCTGGTGCCAGTCACAAGAGAGCAAGATCCCAGCCAGACGCCCCTCAAGGAAGGCACCTTTATCAAGTCACCACCGCAGAGCGCCAAAAGTGAGAGAACCCTTCCACTGGAGAGTTTACAAGTGGAGGAAACTCATGCCGTGGAGCTGACCGATGAGGAGCCCGAGGCTGCTGCTGCCCAGTCGGTAATCACTCAGGTGGATGTACATCATGATGCGGATCTACGTAATTCAAAGTCTTCAGAGGAATTGCCCAAGCTAGAGCTGAGTGAGCAGGAAACCCAACTGGTATCCAAAGAGGTGGAACAAGTTATCAAAATTGCTGCCACCGCATTGAGCAGCGAGTCCAAGAGCTCCACCGAGGAGGCAGCTGAAGCTGAAAAGGAACAAGAGAAGGGAAATGAAATTGAAGCCTCGGTGGAGCAAGAATCATCCCCACCGCTCCCTGCTGCCAAGCCCCCAACAGCACAGAGCAGCATGGAGGAAATGGAGCAGCCAAGAAGAAAAGGAAGCTGAGCCGGCACGCAGACCGAGCCAAAAAGCCGCACCCCTGACAGATCGCCCTGATACGTCTAGTCATCTCCAGCTCCAGTTCCAGTTCCAACTCCCACTCCAACTCCCACCTCCACTCCTCAACAGCAACCACAACGAGAACAGGAATCCAGGCGCTCTTTCACATGCTACCTTCCACTCAGCTGATGATGAGATGCCCAACCACTGTCACTGCCTCACTGAGCACCGAACTAAGTCCAGCTTCCAGGTGTTGAAAGCCGGGGCATGGCAGGCAGTGGCAGTGACAGTGGAAGCTTTGGGCGGTGGCTCATCATCAGCTGAGTCGGAAGGTAGCAGTGTGAAGGAGCGCCTGGATTCCTGTTCTCGTTGTGGTTGCTGTTGAGTTGGAGTGGGAGTTGGAGTGGGAGTAGGAGTGGGAGTTGGAACTGGAACTGGAGCTGGAGATGACTGAGACGTGTCGGGGCGAGTCTGTTCAGGGGTTGGCGGCTTTTTTGGCTCGGTCTGCGGTTTTGCCGGCTCAGCTTCCTTTTCTTGCTTGGCTGCTCCCATTTCCTCCTCAATGCTCTGCGCCTTGTCTGGCTGTGGTTGCTCTGTGGCTGTTGGGGGCTTGGCAGCTGGGGGCGGTGGGGATGATTCTTGCTCCACAGAGGCTTCAATTTCATTTCCCTTCTCTTGTTCCTTTTCAGCATCAGCTGCCTCCTCGGTGGAGCTCTTGGACTCGCTGCTCAATGCGGTGGCAGCAATTTTGATAACTTGTTCCACCTCTTTGGATACCAGTTGGGTTTCCTGCTCACTTAGCTCTAGCTTGGGCAATTCCTCTGAAGACTTTGAATTACGTAGATCCGCATCATGATGTACATCCACCTGAGTAATTACCGACTGGGCAGCAGCAGCCTCGGGCTCCTCATCGGTCAGCTCCACGGCATGAGTTTCTTCCACTTGTAAACTCTCCAGTGGAAGGGTTCTCTCACTTTTGGCGCTCTGCGGTGGTGACTTGATAAAGGTGCCTTCCTTGAGGGGCGTCTGGCTGGGATCTTGCTCTCTAATGACAGGCACCAGCTGTTCTTCTTTGCCCTTGGAGCTAGGCTCTTCCGCTTCGTCCTCGAGCTCTTTTGATCTTCTGGAGGAAGTAGATCGCTTGCGCGTTAGCACCCGCTGCTTCTGTCGCTTGTGATAGCAACAGTTCTCGCAAGAGTCCTCCTCATCTTCGGCTTCTTGCTCGCTCTCACTCGAACTGGTGTAGCGCTCTCTGGACTTTAGACGTCTGATTTCAATGTTGCTCTTGGAACGACAAATCTCACTGCATTTCTGATGCTTGGACTCACCACAGCTGCTGGTGCGTCTACGCAGCTGGCGGCGCTTGTGCCGTCGACAATAATGCGCCAGGCGCTGCTCCTTGCGGTATGTTTGCTCCGAGCAGCTACAATCACCTGCCCCATTATCCGAATCGGAACGCTTCAGGTAAACAACGAATTTCTTCGAGCTGCGTAGATCTTGTACCTCCTCCTTCTCCACGTACTTGAGAGGTCTTACCAGATCAGCTGCATTGGTCTCGTGAAACGGATTGCCCCGACGAGCGGCCAGCCTCAGTTTGCTGGAAGGTTGTCCTCCCTGAGCCTGCAAGAACTTGGCCGTGGACCGATGCCCACGCTGCAGGGCACAATCCAATGGGGTGAGGACCAATCCCCTGGAATTCCTGTACAAAGCATTTACATCGCCACCATAGTCCAGCAGCAGCTTACACATATCCGTGTAGTCGTTGGCCGCCGAAATGTGCAACAGGCTGCGCCCATCATTGCTGGTGGTGTTCACCTGCTTGGACCGTTGCTGGAGTAACCAGTCCAGCAGTTCCCTTCTACCCGAAGCGGCTGCTTCGTGTAAAGGCAGGTCACCCTTGGCATTCCTTAGCCACAGATTCGCTCCACGCTCTTTGAGCAGCTTGAGCGTCTCAAACTGTCCCTTAGAGCAGCCACAATGGGCGGGAGTACGTCCTTTTCGATCCTGCCTATTCGGATCGGCCTCCAGGTCCAACAGACGAGCTGTGGCATCGGCATGACCCAAGGTGACGGCATAGTGCAAAGCGGTGCAGCCATTGGAGTCGATGAGATCGGTAGGAGCACCACAAAGGCTGATCAAGGTGTCGATGCACTCGGTGTGGCCACGTGAACCAGCACAATGCAGAGCAGTCAGTCCATCCCTGTGAAATAAAGAGAGAGCATTTAGTAAAAATGTAACAAATTCCCATCAGCCCTTCACCCACTTGTCCGAACTCTCCACCCGTGCTCCGGCCTTGACCAGAGCTAAGACCGCCTTGGCCGATCCGGCTGATGCCGCCCAAAGCAAAGGCTGCCTGCCATCCTTATCCTGCACATCCACGTTGCTCTGCGGATGGGCCAGCAGTATGCCTAGAATTTCCAAAGCCAATTTGCTGGAGTTCATCTGCTGTTTGCTGTCATAGCTGGCGCCACACATCTGTGCCGCATAGTGCAAGGGCGTGCCACCATTCACATCCGGCTGTGCCACGCTGGCTCCGGCTGCCAGCACCGCCCGCAAGGACTCCACCTCACCGCAAACTGGAAAAGGTAACACAATAACTGAGTGCTGCCACCCGCTGGCCAAATGACTTGCTCACCCGTCGCCCAGTGCACCACCGAGTGCCCCTCATTGTCCACCGCATTCACATCGGCTTTGTTCGCTAGCAGCAAATTGACCATCGCCAAGTTGCCCTGAATAACAGCCAAGTGAAGCGGAGTGAAGCCATCCTCATCGGCAGACTCCAGTAGCTCTGGAGCTGCGATGGCAATGCTGGCCGCCGCCACGAGATCCCCGTTCTGTTCCACGTCCTGCGCGGCACAGTAGTGCAGCGCGTTACGATTGCTGCGGTCGCGCTGCCGCAGCAACTCGGGCTGTAAAATGGATGAAAAATTAATAACAAGAAGTTTCGCAACGCCAGCAGCAGCAGCCGATTAATAAACTAATTAAAATGTCATTTGCATACGGAATACAGAATCGATAGGAGCCCCCCGTACACTCCCCCCGGGCAGGTTAATATTAAATAAATCGCAACTGTTACGAGACAAAGCTTAATTACCAGCAAATGCTTTTTAAAAATATAAATATATTCCGTGTAATTAATTATTTAACATATTGTTGCGTTAATTGATAATTTTCTGATGTTTGTTTTTTTGCTAGGCCGCCTCGTGGCTTCCACTGCTGTTGTTGGTCAGTAACTAAAGCAACAGCGGCAACTGCAGCAACAGCAGTCCAAGGTAAACAAACACCAAATTGTTGGCGTCGCCTGGAAAGTGCAAGTGTCGGTGTCGGTGGCGTTGTGTGCGTTGTCCCTGGCAACGTGGTGAGTTGGGCTTCGAGTTGTGCTAAGCTCACCAGATTTGCGTTGGCATTTTTGGCGCGCAAAACCACGTCAAACTCCAAAAGGCTGGCGAACATTCTGCCTGCCTGCCTGCCTGCTTTGCTCTGGTGTGTCAAAACATGTCAAGTGCAAAAAAAATACTGTCGCCGCCGCCAAAAAGTGTGCACAAACTTTGCCTGCTGCCGCCTGGAAATCGCAGTGCGACGACAGCGACGTCGACAGCAGCAGCAGCGGCACGCAAATGAGAAAGTGAAAACGTGAGCAAATTGTCGGCCACCTCCCCCCAACCGCCTCAAGGAGCGTTTATTGGGGCTTCAACTTTTGCAACTTGCCTTGTAGTTTGTGCTAATTTCTTCTTTATCTTGTCAGAGTGATTGAGTGTGTTGGTTTTTTACGTATACATATTTATTTCTAACCAACTTTCAATTTCCATAACACATTTTCAGCACATCGCTTGCTATATTTATCGGAGGCGCCAACAATCGCGTGACTGCCATAAAATAGGCAGGCGACAAAGGGCAAAGCTATTGTTGTTGCTGTTCAATTTATTGCACATTTAACAATGAGTTAAACAAGAATTCGATAGCTACTAAAGAAAGTGAGGCCCAACTTTTTGTGGCAAGAACAATGGAACTACAGAAGAACGTCAAAAGTAAACTAAACCTATTTAATAATTGCGTGCTGCCATCGACAATCTTGGCAATGTGGTAAGGCGGGGTTTCAGTACCGACATTTGTATATATTGAGTAAGGTTAGATGTGGGAGATTGTTAAGACTCAAAATTAAGTCTCTGAGGGAATTTACATGATAAAGCAAACGTCATAAAGTTTTTGAAAAGGCTTTTGCTTCTAGGAAATAGTTGTACAGGAATGCCGCAAATCTCTAAATGTAATTACATTCGAATAGTGATGGGCAAGCTTTTTGTTTCCATTGCTTCAAGAGGTATTTTTCGGCAACTTGCGTCAATTGTGTAAGAAATTACATCGCTTCGAGGCAACAAGTGCAATTTTCTCGATCCAAAGTGTGATACAGCAACAATATGCTTGCGAAATGACGTCAGCTCGCACAAGCAGACAGCGCAGCAGGTGCAATTGCCTCGCTTTAAAGTAAGTTAATTCAACAATGTTCATGCGAATCGGCGTCAGCCCTCACACGGACGGCGCTGCAAGTGCAGTGTACGCGACCGAAACTCACTAAAAAGGGTTGTGAGTTTATTGGACTGCTCCCAAACTCAAATTTCGTATCCACCGCTGCTTTCGAGTATGGGTCATTCTTTTATAAAGCGAACAGTTAAAAAACTGAAAAATACTATCCACTAGCCAACGGCTCCACAGAAACACATGTATCTAAATTTCTATATCAGATAAGTACGATACTATGTACTTTTAGCCGATACTTTGACACTTCAAGTTTTAACACTTTTACGAGCGATTTTATAAACATACCCCAGGGCAAATAAAAGTTGGTAATTTTTTTCCTATGTGTTTTGTTGTTGTGTCGTAAACTTTTGGAGTTTACGCCTTTTTGACTACGCTTTTACGAAAGCTGGTGAATACCCTAAATTTAAAAAGTTATTAAATTATTATTTTAGTAGATACATTAAAATACTATTCAGCAATATCAACACGAGACCTGTCTGATAAGCCAAACCTGAGAAATCCAGTTTTTAAAAAACCCTTTATTTTTCATTTTTCCGTTTTTGACGATTTTTGAAATTGTTTATAAAATTAACAAAAAAAAATTTTTACAAAACCGCAAATTACGTTTTGATGGGCATGTCGAGATCTAATTTCGGATTTTTTTATTGAAAACAAAAATGGTGAGTTTTTAACTGTTCGGCTTATAAAAGAATGATCCATATGACTCGTGTGTGGGTGCCTGGTAGTGTTAGGTTGTTCATAAGTGAGTGAACAAAATTGAGTTGTTCACATAACTGAACAAGTAAACATGTTCTTCTTCAATTGTTAAATTTTGTTCAGTGAAAGTTGTTTAGTGTGAGTTGTTCATTGTGAGTTGTTCAGTTTTTCTTGCTCAGTCAGTTATTCAGATTTAGTTGTTCAGAGGGAGTTGTTCAGTTGTTCCTGATGAGGCAGTCGTTCAGTCCCACTTGCTCAGTCAATTGTTCACTGCTTTGTGCAGTTACCCGCGCATTAAATTGTTCAGTGCGACCTGATCAGTGACTGTTCACCTAGTCTGGTGATGCTCTGCTTTTATTTTCTTTCTTTTATTTATTCTCAATTTATGGCAACAATGTCAGCGGCGTGTCAGTCTAAAGCGTTTTTATACCCTTGCAAAGGGTATTATAAATTTGCCCAGAAGTTTGCAACGCATAGAAATATTAATTTCCGACCCCATAAACTATATATTACTTTACACTACTACAGAAAAGCTTCACATAAGTAATGGGTTGAAAATCTACATTTTCGTGTAGATTTTGCATATTTTTTTCCTCTGTGCTGCAACATAGGAATGGTATTAAAAATGTCTTCTCATGAAACGCCGACAAACCCATTTCCGAATTCTCCTGCTTCGCAATACATAAGCCCTTAACATCATAAGCAAAAACATAATTTCGATATCTACCCTCCGCGATGGAAACCTGTTAATGTTGGTAAAAACAAAGTAGGTCGCTGAAAAGTTCACCAAAGTAACCCATTTGTCTGGCTAATGCGATGTCGAGTGCAAGCTACATTACACCCTTAACTTCGTTAAGGGCACCATATATGCTCCCTACCTCGTCAATATTCCCGATGAAGAAATAATTGAAGAGCTCAAATCCCAAAACGTGCACTCCATTTTCAAGTTCTCCAGAATAATTGATGGCAACGCAAAACCAACTGGAGTAATCTTGATCACCTTCGACCTTTACAGCTTAGCTAGCAAAACTGGAGATCTCCTGGCACACCGTCAAGGTAAGGGAATGCATACTCAACCCGATGAGGTGCAAGGGATGTCAGCCATTAGGTCAGACAGCAAAGCACTGTAAGAACCCAGCCACATGCGTTTCTTGCAATCTGGTTCCCCACCTCCCAGAGCCCTGCACCCGCACATTCTGTGCGAACTGAATCGGCGATCACCCCGCCTCCTCTTCAACATGCCCAAAATACCAACAACAGAGAGAACTTCTTAAAATAAAAACAACGAAAAAGTGCAGTCTGCGAGAAGCACGAATAATATTGAAACAGCAACAACCAAACATTACAGTTAACTCATCAACCACCTATGCTACGGTCGCAGCCAATCATCCAACCCAGCCTTCTACGGCAATCAAAACAAACAATTCCACAACATCAAATTGCGATAAGCAAGAACATCTCCAAGAGGCTGTCACTGCAGACTCTCAGATCCCCTCGGCAGTACCATCTGCCTCCACCATCTCTTCACATATGTCACTCTCTTACGAAAACACTCAAAGCACAATTAAAGCCCGCATCGAAAATTCTCGTGCTCGTTAGACGCACAAGAATTTCTACAACAATACGATCAAAACAACACAAATAATTCACACGAAACAATTTGCTCGTATAACTCTAATTCTTCAGTTGAAAATAAAACCGAAGATTCGGATACATCAATGGAAGATCTTGACTCTTAGTCAGGTCTCTCTCCATTGATATATCCTTAAACTGTAAATATATATATTATATTATATATTCAATAACTATAATGAACTTACACTTCTTATAAAAGACCACTCGCCAGATGTTTTATGTTTGCAAGAAACACACTTGTCACACAACTTTAAAAATTGTATTTGCCCCAAGGCATATACTGGCTACTTTTACAACCTCCCACAAAACATATCGGCCAAGCAAGAGATCGGCGTGCTTATCAAAAAGCACATCCCCCATACGCACAACTTTATCAATTCCAACATTCTTTGCTCCCTCCTACAACTTAACCTTGATAGGGCTATTAATATAATAATAAACACATACATTCCGCCCAGCCAAGATTTTACGAGCAGCAAAATTACTAACATTTTGAACCAAATTACTGTACCACTTATACTGTTAGGCGACTTTAATTCGTGGAGTTCTCTATGGGGCTCCCCGAAAACAAATTCTCGCTGTAAAAGCATTGAACGTGCAAAAGGTGGACAAAACATGGTTATCCTTAACGATGGTTCTGCCACTCATCTCTCAACCCACAATACCTTTACTCACGTTGATATCTCAATGGATAGATGTAGTTGATCCATTTTGCGTGACCCCCATGGTAGTGACCACTTTCCAAAAACCATCCAACTTTCCACTCAAATAAGTTCTGACAACTCCCCTCCGTTTCCCAAGTATAAAACTGATCAAATGCAAGGAATTTGCAGAAAGCTGGCCCAATGGATGCCTTAATCACCAAGTAGCTAAATTAACAAAGTGCATAAGAGCTGCAGCTAACTGCAGTATTCCACAAACCAAACTTGTGCGACACAAAGCGAAAGTTCCCTGGTAGAGCCAAACCCTCCAGCAGCTAAGAGATGAAAAACAGCACCTTTTTCACACATATAGATCCCAAATGACAAATTCTGCTCTAACAAGAAAGAAAGTCGGTCAAGCCCGACTATAACATACTCTGTACCCTTAACGTAGCAGCTCGCATTTGCTCACGAGTTATACGCGCTCATCTCTAAGTTTCACTCTCTCTCTCTCTCTCTCTCTCTCTCTCACTAAGATTGCCGTTCAATAGAATGCAGTGGTGATGGGTGGGGGGGTGGGTGGTGTTTACTGGCCGTTTTTTGCTCATAACTTGAGTATCGTTCATCCGATCTTTATCATTCCTTCAGCAAATCGATAAATAATTTTGTGTACAAGGTATCTCTAGAGGGAACGAACGATCTATCTTCAAAACTGTAGGAGATATGACGTTTTTTCCAAATTTCGGGGGCGGGAGGGGGCGTGGCAAAAATTGAAAATAAACTTGATCTGCCTGCAAGTATAAGAAATATATGCCCCATACATGTCAAACCTCTATCTCTTACCATCTCTGAGATCTCTTCGTTCATACGGACGGACGGACGGACAGACGGACGGACGGACAGACGGACATGGCTATATCGAATCGGCTGTTGATGCTGATCAAGAATATATATACTTTATAGAGTCGGAAACGATTCCTTCTCCCTGTTACATACTTTTGCACAAACTTAATATACTCTATGTACCTTCGGTACAGAGTATAATAAAATATAAGAAAGCCAATGCCACGTTCAAAAAAGCTGTACTTTCGGCCAAACGAAGTTGTCTCGATAACTTCACATCTCGAATCTCTCCGCTATCTACCTCAAAGAAAGTGTGGACTGACGTAAAACGATTAGCGGGTGTTCCACCCACACCTCTAAAATATATCAAAACGGGGTCAGGACTGCTGACCTGCTCCCACCAAATTGCAGTGGAGTTTGGCCAAGCTTGGTCAAAGTACTCTGCGGACACCAATTTCTCAGCCGAATATTTACAACAAAAAAAACCTCTATCAGACAGAAACTTACCAACCTATTGCGTAGTCTGCCTCTGCAAGATGCTTAGAAGCCAAATTTACATTAATAGAAATCGAAGCAGTAGTTGCAAGTGCAAAAGGGAAAAGCCCAGGCGCTGATAGAATATCATATATCCCATGCTAAAGCATATCTCAACCATTCTAGAAACAAAACTTCTGGAGATATTCAACACCATGTTCGATTCTGGTACCTACCCACACATATGGAGATCAGCCGTAGTAATCCCAATAGCAAAACCAAATAAAACACCCCACGAAATTATCAGTTTCCGTCCGATATCACTATTATCCTACCTGGTTGAAACGATTGAAAAAATGATAGCTCGAAGGCTGATGTGGTTCATCACCCGCCATAATCTAATCTCGCATAACCACGTAGCATTTAAACAGAAACACAGCACAATGGACGCTTTATTGCGCATCCAACACTACGTGTCGAATGCTCTTTCGTCAAAAAATCACGTCTCCATGCTGGCGACGGATTTTAAAAGAGCCTTCGATCGCGTGGGGCTACATGCAGTGCTTTGTCGTCTTGAGCGCTGGGGTGTTGGTCCAAGGCTTTATAACCTTATAAAGGCCTTTATGACCAATCGCACTTTCATGGTTCGAGTTAACAACAACACTTCAAACACCCACAATTCGTTTAACGGAATTCCACAGGGGTCCCTGCTGTCCGTAGTTCTGTTTATGGTAGTTTTCGAAGAACTTAACAGCATTTTGACACTACACAAGGATGTCAAAGTATCAATTTACGCCGATGACGCTATCGTTGTTACCAAAATAAAAAATTTGACCTCAGTAAAGAACAAATTTACCAATATCTTACAGGACGTAGAATCTTGGAGAGCCTTTTCAGGCGCCTCACTTGCTATTGAAAAATGTCAACTACTACACATTTGCCGCAAACACCGATGTAACTTCTCTAATATAGATTTTAAGAACAAATGTATTAAAAATGTAGATCATTTAAAAATCCTGGGCATAACCTTCGACTCAAGGCTTCTCTTTAAGGAGCATTGCATAAATTTTAGAAAAGAGCTCGAAACTAGTTTTAACATTGTAAGATTCTTAAGTTCCAAATACACTAGCATACACATAAACACCCTTATAAACATTACCTGCGCCCTAATGCTCTCTAAAATCGATTATGGACTCCCAATCTTTGGATGGTGCGCAAAGTCCCACATCAAAAAAATACAATCTCCATACCACGGTGCTGTTCGCCGCGCTATTAACGCATTCCCCACCTCTGCCATAGCATGCATATTGGGAGAATCAGGACTACCCAGCATTCCGGATCGTATTGAAGAGTCGACCATGCAGCTTATCCCAAAACTATACACCACATCTAACCGTCTGTTAAAAAAAGACTTCTCTGCCATTTTCAAACAAAAGCGCAGATAAAAATGTCTATCCACCCTCAGGCGTTGCGCCAGCTACAGCACACAGCTCGGCTTGCCTCTGCCTAGCTCACATCGCTCCTTCAAATCGCCTCCATACTGGCCTCGCAAAAAGCCAAACATCAACATTAGCCTATCCAACTGTGCCAAAAGCAAGACCTGCATCTCAGAGTTTCTGGCTCGCTTTTTATGCGAAAAAGACAAGCTCGGTAAAAAAAACTTGGCTCTACACCGACGGCTCAAAAACAGCTGATACCAACACCTTTGCCTTTGTCGACAGCGTCGACACTATCATCTCTAGAGGATCCCTCGCTTCATACAACTCTATTTTCACCGCGGAAGCGTTTGCCCTACTAAAAGCCTCTCACCATGCTGCCAACAACAAGGGGTTATTTGTAATATGTACTGATAGTCTTTCGACCATATCAGCTATACAAAACTGGGATCATGGCGATGCCACTGTCCAGGAAATAAGGAATCTTGCCACGACTCATCAAAAAAAATTCACCATTCTCTGGGCCCCCAGCCACCAAGGGATCCCCGGCAATGAATCTGCCGACAAGGCTGCTAATGATATAAGGTCCGCCGTACCCTTTCTATTTACACCGATCAACGCAAAGGATATAAAAATCTAGTCCTACGACATCTTAATGAAAACAAACAGGCTGCATGGGGGCTCTTCATGCACAGATACTCTTCAATAAACCCAAGCTGCTCAAAAATCGTTCTCCCCGCCCATCTTTGGAGAAGAGCATGTGGAACTTTCATCCGCTTGCGCATCGGACACACTGACACCGGACACTACTAACCGGTACGGCACGAGCTCCCAGTCCACTCTGCGGGGAAAACTTCGACATAGTTCACATTCTGGATTGATCTGTTTGGAGCACAGCTCCCCTCCAACTCTTTACATATTGCATCAGAACGAAACATTTTGAAAATATAAAACTTTTTTGAAGCATCCAAACTCAACATATAATGACGCTGCAGTCCATAATTGCGAGTCAAAGACCCTGGTAGCTAGTGCTCGTTAAACTATTATTAAGTTTAGTATTGTATACTAGATTTTATTTGTTAAAATAAAAAAATTAAATAAAATAAAAAAACTAAATAAATATTTTCGCCAGAAAAATAAAACATCATAAATTTCCACTTATCAGTATTGGTCTTTTTATAAAACATTTCAGCTTTAACAAGTTTTGTTCAAATTACTTCAAGAGTCTGAGACTAGTTGGCAAAGACAAAGAACAAACTGTGTTCAAAGATATTTGAACAGAGCAATTTGAGCACTACCAGCGTTTGGGACTCAAGTGCAAGGCGCATAAAAATAGATTTGTAACTAAAAAAACGTTAAAAAAAGTGCCAATGGATTTTAATAAGATAGAAATCCATGCAGCCTACAACCATGTGGTATGTCATGTGCTTGCTTGGGGGTAGAACAAAAAATGTATAAAAAGGAAAAAACCAATGTCTTAATAAAAGATTCAGCTTTTAGAAACAGAGCTAGTCACTCGCACCATATATGCGTTTTATTCAAACTGGCTTTATCTACCCAACTCGTTCGGCTTATCAAGAATATATACCTCAGTGAAATAATTATACGTGCCATGAATATATAAATGTTTTTCTCTATCTTCTTAATGATAGCAAGGGTGCATTTGTTGTCGGTATACCAAAGTGTGTACTTGTATCCTCTTTTTAGAAAAAGTAAGGGACCATAAAAACTTAAAATATCTGAATTTGAATTTCATTAAATTCTCTATAAAATATACCAAATTGTTTGAAAATTTGGAGAAAAGAACTCCTTAATGCAGATATACTTATTTCACTGAGGTTCCTTATGCTTGCTCTACAAGCATTTGACAAATTGTATGGTACTCCAACAACTCTTCTGATCTCGATGATTAATTCAGTGTAAACTCACCCAGAGTCTGTGGATTAAATAAAATTCGCACACCACAACGTTCTTTCTTATATTTAAATATCTTCCAATTGACTTAAATTCATTGTGTTAAACCTCGAACGCGGCACATTTGGTGAATAAAATGATGAAACGCGAAACAATAAAAAGGATTCCCCAAGTGCAGGTGCGACAACGCGTCGCGTTGCTTGCCAACTTCGAATTCAAACTGACCGCAAAGAATTTGCACTTTTGACTTAAGGGCCAGAAATCAAGCAAAGCCAGCAACGTCGCGACGTCAGCTGCTTTCACTTTGGACAATAACAATAAAAACTAAAGGCGGTACAAAACCAAAAAAACGCGAATCGAAACCCTCCAATCCAAAAGTGTTGCAAAGGAAATTGTGGGCTCGTTGTTGTTGTTGTTGCTGCAAGCAACCGCCTGTTGTTGCTGTTGCTGTTGTCGGTCAGCACGAAAAATGAAGATGACCTGCTAACCGAAGCCCCTAAGTGGAACAACAGCCACAAAACACACACACACACCCACAAACAGAAGCTTCCGTACTAAATGTACATAGGCTGGGCCAAAGAAATTATGCATGCCCCTGTTGATATTGAAATAGCAAACACCAAGAGCCGCCCACTCGAGAGGCAAGCAAAGTCAAAGCAAAACCAAAGGCGAACCGAGGTTTCACATTCCCCAAGAATCGCCATGTGCAGGCTACACGTAAGCCACGAAACGCAAAAAGAATAAACAAGGCGTGGCAAAGGCGGGCAGTCGAACGAACCTCAATGTCGACGACGGCATGGAAATGCAGTGATACCTTATGCAGGAGGCGCGACCAAAGAGTGTAACGAACACGGGAATGTGTGCAGCTAACTGGAGGCGTACTCTGCCTACGGGGTCGACTGTGCACAGGGAAAATGGGGTGGGTGCTTTGCCACCTAGAGAGCTGACGTTTGGTTGGCGTGTGTGAGTACGTTGAAAGTGTTCCTCACACCATTGTTCTTCTGGTGTAAGCTGCCTTGTGGAGCTAAATTGATCCATTTCAAAGAACCTTTGAACCAAATTCTCGAGGTGAGTGTGATGACTGCGAATGGTCACAGTATGTGAACGTGTTGCCGCGACTTGACCAAAGACGATCCAGCCGAGCTGCGTACGTTGTGCAATTGGTTGATCTTTTCTTCCTCGACGGAGCTCCGGAAGCATAAGTTGGGGTATTACGTCTACTCCAAGAAGAAGATCAATTCTGTTTGATTTAAAGAAAGTGGGATCAGCAAGCTCTAATCCTTGTAGATGATGGCAATTATGCAACTCGATTTTTTGTTTTGGTAATTTTGATGTGAGAGTATGAAGTACAAACGCAGCGTCGATGTTTGTACAAAAATGTGGATTGGTACACGAACTTAATGAGAGTTCCGTCGTATACTTGCATCTACTTGTTGATGATTCACCAACTCCAGCTATTTCTGCCGAAATGGGATTGTGCTTAAGACCAAGAGCTTGTACGGTGCGCTCCGTGATTAGATTGCCTTCGGAGCCGGAGTCCACAAGAGCACGGACCACAGCGGACTGGCCAGTTTCATAGTTGTGAAGTCTGACGAGAGCGGTGGCCAGAAGCATACTGCGAGGTGAGCGCTGGGTTGCAACTGCGGAAATGTGTTGCGCTGTGTGTGTTCCCACACACGAGTCGGTAACTGCAGACTGTGCGAGATCACTCAAACCGTAGCTATGGAGTTGCGCTGTGTGTGTCCCTACAGACGAGACGGTGGCTGCGGACTGTACAGGATCACTGGAACGTGAGCTATGGTTTGAACTAAAGGGTTGGTGTGGATGCGCCGGAGGCACATTAGCAGCGGTTGTATTGTTTGGAAAGTGTAAAAGCGTATGATGCCTTTGACCGCACTGCAAACAATTTCTGCTGCTGGGGCATTGTGCAAGTGTGTGCGAGATGCTAAGACAATTGAGGCATGCCTTAGCACGATCGGCGACAGCTTTCCTTGCAAAGCAATCCTTGGTCAAGAACTCAGAACAACGACGAAGAATGTGGTTGTCGCCACAGAGCGTGCAGCGAATGGGGTCAGCAGTTCCAGTCGTGGTGTGAAAACTGTTTCCCTTGTAAGGTGTGTTGCCTGAGGACTTGTGGTTGTGCCGTTGAGTGGCGGGTTGCGGCATAGATGGCCGCGTAGGTGGAAGTAAACATCGATTTTCGATCACGTCAATGCTTATAAGGCGGTTGTTGATAAAGGACTCCAACTGAGCAAAGGCAGGGATGATGACAGAGCTACCAAGGAAATGCTCCCATGCTTGAAGCGTAGTTGTTGGAAGTTTGGTAACAAGGTGATGCACCATCCAATGATCGCAAGTCGTGATGGCGATATCGAGGCGCTTCAGAGCGTTGATACAAACATTTGAAACATTTAGCATGTGTTTTAGGTCAGAGGAACGCTCCTTGGTCAACTGTGGCAAATCATAAAGGGTATTCATGTGGAACATAAACTGCAGTCTCGGATTATTGTAGCGTTGGACAATGAGACTCCATGCTGTCGCATAGTTACACCCAGTGAGAGTCATTTGCTGAACGTCTATATCGCGATCGGCGGGCAGAGCTTGCTTCAGGAAATGAAACTTTTGGATGTCGGACAGAGCCGTGTTGTCGTGAATGAGCTGGACAAAGGCATCGTAGAATGCAGGCCAGTCCACAAATTTGCCAGTATATGTTGGTATGGGCAGCTTTGGTAGCTGCACAGACGATGGAGCTGCTATTACAGTAGTATTTGCATGAGCTGAGGATGAAGATGAGTCTTCTACCTGTGGAAACGTCTTTTCGTATGCCTCTGATATTGCGCAGGCAATTGATGTGTAGTCCTCGTCGAACTGAAAGGCTATCGCGTTAGATATGTATGAATGAGAACTTGGACATTTGAGTATTATCAGCTGCTGATGGTTTTTATTGAATTCAATTGATAGGTCTTCTAATTTACGTAAACGCAGCTGAAAATAGGGTTTAGTTTTTCGTTCTGAGCTGTCCTTTTTAAAGTTCCGATATAGATTATTTAATCGCCCAACCAAATCTGACTGAAGAGCAAATAGGCCGTCGATATCAGCGTCTGAATCCGAATCCAGTGGCATCTTTAATAGCTTGCGGGAAACTTGAGCAATAAAATGCACTCACTTTGATCGCTACACAAATACACCCACAACAAACACTCACCTTCTCACTCAATCGTGATGATGCGCTCACTGCAAAGCCAATTTTCACTCGAAGTTGCTTCTCACTCAAGTCTGATGATGCTCTCACTGCAAAGCCAATTTTCACTCGAAGTTGCTTCTCACTCAAGTCTGATGATGCTCTCACTTCGATGCGTTTGCTGCTACGTCAATTCTCACTCGAACTGACTCAACGGTAGTTGCTGTCCAAGCGAAGAGGTAGTCCCGTTGGTTAGTGTTTGCGACTTCTTCTTTGTGCTGCTTATCTATGTAACGGTGCTTTGCCGTTGGATTGTTGGGTTACGTGCAGCGCGGCTGGTATGATTTATATGAATATATATGTATATATTTAGGATGGTTGAAGTTAATTTGCACTTAATGAAATTGAATGAATTTGTAATAGTCGGGATTGAAGGTTCCCCTCATGGGCCACCAAAAATGTTGTGAAACTCGCCCTCTGCCAGCTTCATAGATGAGCAAAAATCTGCTCGGGGGACTTTTCCTTCAATGATTCAAACAATTTCACTTTATTAACAAATAATATGTATGCAAATTATATTAAGTACTTCAACATTAGAAAAATGGGCAAAACGATTGTATGATTCGCGACCAGCACGCAACTGCACTCGATGACGTTCAGATCCAGAGTCTTTTTGCTTTTGCGATTTTCCTTTGATGGGAGTGAGTGCGTGTGGATCGCCGTGTGTGTGTGTGGAGTGCATGTGGATCACCTTGCGTGTGTGTGGAGTTTGTGGGGATCAATTCGCCGTCTCGTCGTTCGTCGCCTTGTACCTTCAAAATCGTACAGTGTACTTGTATCCTCTTTTTAGAAAAAGTAAGGGACCATAAAAACTTAAAATATCTGAATTTGAATTTCATTAAATTCTCTATAAAATAAGCCGAATTGTTTGAAAATTTGGAGAAAAGAACTCCTTAATGCAGATATACTTATTTCACTGAGGTTCCTTATGCTTGCTCTACAAGCATTTGACAAATTGTATGGTACTCCAACAACTCTTCTGATCTCGATGATTAATTCAGTGTAAACTCACCCAGAGTCTGTGGATCAAATAAAATTCGCACACCACAACGTTCTTTCTTATATTTAAATATCTTCCAATTGACTTAAATTCATTGTGTTAAACCTCGAACGCGGCACATTTGGTGAATAAAATGATGAAACGCGAAACAATAAAAAGGATTCCCCAAGTGCAGGTGCGACAACGCGTCGCGTTGCTTGCCAACTTCGAATTCAAACTGACCGCAAAGAATTTGCACTTTTGACTTAAGGGCCAGAAATCAAGCAAAGCCAGCAACGTCGCGACGTCAGCTGCTTTCACTTTGGACAATAACAATAAAAACTAAAGGCGGTACAAAACCAAAAAAACGCGAATCGAAACCCTCCAATCCAAAAGTGTTGCAAAGGAAATTGTGGGCTCGTTGTTGTTGTTGTTGCTGCAAGCAACCGCCTGTTGTTGCTGTTGCTGTTGTCGGTCAGCACGAAAAATGAAGATGACCTGCTAACCGAAGCCCCTAAGTGGAACAACAGCCACAAAACACACACACACACCCACAAACAGAAGCTTCCGTACTAAATGTACATAGGCTGGGCCAAAGAAATTATGCATGCCCCTGTTGATATTGAAATAGCAAACACCAAGAGCCGCCCACTCGAGAGGCAAGCAAAGTCAAAGCAAAACCAAAGGCGAACCGAGGTTTCACATTCCCCAAGAATCGCCATGTGCAGGCTACACGTAAGCCACGAAACGCAAAAAGAATAAACAAGGCGTGGCAAAGGCGGGCAGTCGAACGAACCTCAATGTCGACGACGGCATGGAAATGCAGTGATACCTTATGCAGGAGGCGCGACCAAAGAGTGTAACGAACACGGGAATGTGTGCAGCTAACTGGAGGCGTACTCTACCTACGGGGTCGACTGTGCTCAGGGAAAATGGGGTGGGTGCTTTGCCACCTAGAGAGCTGCCACGTCACATAACTAAAGATAGTAGACAGAGTTAAGGAAGGACGGGACAAAACAACCAAATACTAGTCTAAATGATCACACAGACTAGGTATTATAGAAGAACTGAGGTGGTAATGTTCTTCTTCTAATACCCTCCCAACCTGTAAAGACATAGAATCTATTGCCTTTACCCTTTTCCAATGATGCGAACAATTTACTTTAGGTGCCCACACAAAGTGAGTTTAGTTCATAATATTCACTTTGGTTATACAAAATTTTCATATCCATTGTAGGCCTTCATTACAAATGGTTTATGATGGGTAATCTTGAACTTATAGAAATTACTTGTCTGTTCGAAATTATTCATCATACTAAAACAAAAGGATATTGATATCGATATTGATAAATGATTAATAATAGGTTTTTGTTCAAAAGATAATTTTTGGGACTTAACCTTCAATAAATTGTTGCATCATTAGATTTTGTATTATTTTATTTATTTATACATATGTCTGTTTGCATTTAGCCAAACGGAATCTAATATACGTTACTTGAATAATCGCAAAACTTAAGGAGTAACTTGTCGAAATAATCCATCAAGAAAAATCTCACTTTCGTTAAGCAATTGAGGTAAAGACAACAAAAAACAAGAGGAACTGGCCAAAGAATTCTCCAACCAGAGCAATCTCAATTACTTTCCAATAATAGATAGAAAACATCAATCACCTGGTCAAGGATCAACATTAAATCAAAACTAAAAATTCCGAAGTGAAATGATATCTTCATCAAATAAGGGTTTAATGAGAAACTAACTATGTTAGCTTTTTTATGAGAATATGTCTTGATTATTGGTAAGGTTCCTCAAAAGATAGTCAGAATACCAGAAATCCTAATAATCCATCATACGCACTGAAACTATAAGAAAAGTTGGATGATAGTTGAATTGGAAAAGGAAATATAGAAAGGAATTTGGGAAGCGCGGGGTAAAATAACGTTCTGTACTAAGTTGAACAAACATATAACCAAAACTAATCGTAAAAAGACAAATCTCGGACAATTTTCGGCTTTCGCCTTTTCGGTTTTTAAGCTTTTTCGGCCCCACGTTGGGCGCCATTAATTATGTAACGAACACAGGAATGTGTGCGTGGGTGTGTGTGACACCACGCACTTTCGGCATCCAATTGCTTAGCAACGCAAACGCATGTACAAATGCAAGGGCTTGTGTCAACAACAACAAAAAACGGAATCTCCAAGTCGACAGTATATTAAGATCTAGACAAATTGCAAAGTTAATTCACGCCCGTGTGCACTTTTCACTTGTTACCTTGGATTGAGGCTATGGCAGCACGTGTACGTATATAAATGCGTAATGTCGTTGGCCGCAAAATGCTGAGTGACCAACTTGGCCGAATTGGCCGCAACGAAATGCTCACTCTCCAATTCTTTGGCTTAGTCGATGGTTGGGTATAGACCGATATTGAAATTCACGTGGTATATCTTTACTTTCGCTAACGCAAAATATTTTATGACCGTTTTTGTCAAGCACAAAATCCAAAAAGAAAGAGGTTGGAAGGAAATGCTCTGACGCTAGTTGTCAAACTATTTGACAATTGACCAGTATTAGTTAACAAAGGGATCATGCTAACAGAATACTGAGTAACAGCTGTGATCTATGGGCTGCCAGACTGTTAGCTTTGTGGCTTGTTGGACATTGGCACATTCTCCAACAAAAGTTTATGTTCTGCAATGCACTACGCAAACTCACACCCCTAGAAGAGGAAAGTGCCAACCTTCAAGTTGCTCACACTTGGAGGCATTACGTATACGCCCCATTACATTACATTACCCATTAGTACATTTATGAACTTTATTGCCCTTCGACACAAAAGACATCTTTGTACCTAGGTACTTCCAAACACTTGCTGTATATAGCCATTTTACATTTACATTTACATTACATATAATATTAATAAATATTAAGTTTAAGAGCAATTACATTGAAAACAAAAAAGTTTTCCTTACTAACTTAGACTTTTTATACCCTTGTTGAGGATATATTAAAATTGTCCAGATGATTGTAACGCATAGAAGGAAGCATATCCGAGCACATTTTCTAGTTCCAATCCCGAGTGGGACATAGGGCATCAACTACACCTCTCCAGCGAACTCTGTTGTTAGCTGTCGCTTTGAGTTCTCCCCAACTTTTCCCGATGCGTTCCGTCTCTCTACCGACAGTCCTCCTCCAAGTTTTTTTTGGGTCTGCCTGGTGTCCGCCCGACTCCGTCCACCGGGTTCCACTCCATTGCCTTCCTTGCGATGTTGTTGTTATTTTTCCGCAATGTATGTCCTATCCAGCTCCATTTCGTTCTGCGTATTATTGTGTCGACACTCTCCATATTCGCTCGTCTGAGTAGCTCGGAATTCCGTATTCTGTCAGGCCAGAAAATGCAGAATATGCGACGCAGGCAACGGTTCACAAATGTTTGGAGTTTTGACACTATGGAAGTTGTAATTTTCCACGTGGAAGAACTGTATAGGAGCACTGGCAATACGTTGGACTTGAGGAGCCTGATTTTGAGCCAGCGTGGATATGACGAGCATCGCCAAACAGCTGACAGCATCCCAAAGGCACCTTTAGCCTTTTGCAGGCGCGAACTTACATCCAGTTCCGTCCCTCCATCAACAGCGACTACGCTACCCAGGTAGCTGAATTGCTGAACTTGCTCAATTGGCTGTTCGTTCAAATCCAGAGATTGGGATTGTCCGGAACGGATGCTGAGCGCTTTCGTCTTAGCCGTGTTGATTTTGAGGCCTGCCGCTTTAGCTGAGGTGTCCAAGTCGGCTAACGTGTTTGCCAGGTCGCTTAGCCTATTTGCCAGGAGGCATATATCGTCTGCATAGTCCTGTCCTGCACAGCCGCAATGTTGTAGTTATTGACTACTTTATGCCGCTGTTGCTGGGAGCAGGTCGCATTGTAGCGAACACGTCTGCAACCACCATTATAAACAGAATAGGCGACAGAGCACATCCCTGCCGAACGCCACTCAAGACTGGAAGAGGCTGCGAGAGCATTCCACCGTGAAGCACTCTACACTGGGCGCAGTCGTATGTCGCTCTGATGAGGGAAATAATTTTTTCCGGTATCCCTCTCCTTCGCAACCCGTGCCATATGCAATCCCTGCTTACGCTGTCGAAGGCCTGGCGAAGTCCACAAAGTCCATGTGCATGTCTGATCTGAACTCGGTGCATTGTTCAATCAAGATGCGCACAATGTTTATGTGTTCCGTGCACGACAAGCCCTTTCTAAATCATGCTTGCTCTTCGCCTATCCTGTCCATAACAGCAGTCCGAGCACATAAAGAATATATACTCTTGATCATCATGACGAGCTGAGATATAGCCGTCTCCGTTTGTCCGTCTGTTTCTATGCTATCTCCTCCCTCAGTTTTAAGGCTATCGTGACCAAACATTGCACGAAGTCTTTAGGTACAAATACGCTGCACATTTATAGAAACCGGCCGGATAAAATGACTATAGCATATAGCTGCCATAGGAACGATCGGTCGAAAAACTAGTTTTAGTGAGAAAATGTTTTTTGTTTTTAATGCAAACGCCCCCAAACCTCGCATTTTTCAGTTTTCTATGATTTTACATAATTCCAACAAGTCTGATGAAAATCGGACAACTATATAGTATAGCTGCCATACAAAATTTAATTTAGAGAAAAAGTCTTAGTAGGAAAAACTTTTTTGTTTTCATTGCTATCGCTCTCATACTTGCTACTGAGCGATACTATATGATACTCACTTTATTCAATAACACTTAAGCTAACAATAACTGTTGAGTTGAACGGAGCGATGACGGCGCGTGCCGCGCGTTGCCGAAGCCAAGCCAGAAACTGCGCGTCAGGCATGGTCAAATTCATGGCGCCATCTAGTGCCGAGTTTGGAAAATAACTCAGCTAAGAATGTTCGACGAAAAACATTTAAAACCCTAATTTATATAAATTAAAGAAGCTACAAGGGTATATAAACTTCGGTCGAGCCAAAGTTAGCTTCCTCTATTTTTATACTCTGTACCGAAGGTACACAGAGTATATTAAGTTTGTGCAAAAGTATGTAACAGGGAGAAGGAATCGTTTTCGACCCTATAAAGTATATATATTCTTGATCAGCATCAACAGCCGAGTCGATATAGCCATGTCCGTCTGTCCGTCTGTCTGTCTGTGCGTCCGTATGAACGAAGAGATCTCAGAGATGGTAAGAGATAGAGGTTTGACATGTATGGGGCATATATTTCTTATACTTGCAGGCAGATCAAGTTTATTTTCAATTTTTGCCACGCCCCCTCCGCCCCCGCAATTTGGAAATAACGTCATATCTCCTACAGTTTTGAAGATAGATCGTTTGTACCTTCTAGAGATACCTTGTAAACGAAATAATTTATCGATTTGCTGAAAGAATGATAAAGATCGGATGAACGATACTCAAGTTATGAGCAAAAAACCGCCAGCTAACACCACCCACCCCCCCACCAATAACGTCAGCAACATACCCCAACCGTTCAACACAGGCAATCTTAGTGCCAGAGAGAAAGAGAGAGAGAGAGAGAAACTTAGCGAGCGCACCGCGTTGTGCGCGGGGTGTTAACTGGCCGTTTGACTCCTGAGCAAATTCGAGTGTAAGGATACAGAGTATGTTATAGTCGGGCTTGACCGACTTTCTCACTTGTTTTTATTTGAAGTCTTTGATTTGAGGTGGCTGACAAATAGTCAATATGTCGCAGTGGGAACAGAAACAAAGGTTTCCACTTAGTTCAAATGGTTGCTGACCGTCACCATGCCTTTGGGTTAGTTGACGAGCAAGAAGACAGATGATCTATTGAAAAACCGAAGAACTGGACAAATGGACAACTGAGCAATCGAGCAATTTGAGTGAGTTGACACTCTTTGAAAAACATAGCAAGTGAACAAGTTTATTTAAATGAACATCCTTTACCCAACACTAGTGCCAGATCACTGCAACACTGAGGGCCGAACGACTTGTTACAATTGGCACTAACACCTAGCTGGTACCGTATAACAGTTCCGACTTGTAAGCTCCATAGAATGGAAACTACCTACGGAATAGCCACCAACCGATGAAGAACAATCTTCACCAGTGAAATCTATATGTATACTTCGCCCATTATCAGCCTTAAGAGAACTTCAACGCTACTATCCGAGAACCTCGCACTCAAGAAGAGCACAATCGATATCACAAACAGTGTAAGAATTTGTTGTAGTAGAATGTTCATCACTTCACTTGAACTTTCCTTATTTAGAACATTTGTCATCATAAAATTTTAGAATATATCGTTCAGTGTACGTCTAAAACTGATATTAATATGTTTCTATTGATCAGTGGCTTAGATAGGGGGAATTAGGGTGATCAAATAAACTTTTCTGCCTGAAAGTATAAGAAATATATGTCCCATACATGTCAAACCTCTATCTCTAACCATCTCTAAGATCTGTGCGTTCATAGAGTCGGATAGACAGACAGACAGACGGACATGGCTATTTCGACTCAGCTGTTGATGCTGATCAAGAATATATATACTTTATAGGGTCGGAGATGATTCCTTCTGGCTGTTACACACTATTGCACAGACTTAATATACTCTGTGTACCTTTGATACAGAGTATAAAAATGTTGCATACCCATCGGTTGTTACCCCTCAAGAACACAGGAAGGCTATTAAACATTTTTTTCCATGAGTAACGGGCATAGTGAAGTCGGCAAGAGCCGACTCAATATGCTCAGAAAAGTGTAGAGAAAAGTATTGAAAAGGGGAAAAATTTGTTAAGGGAAATTTAAATGATGTGAAAGTATTAAAATAATCGAACTTTGATGAAACCATTAAATAAATTCGGACATTAGGGGGACTCAAATTTTTTCTTTTCAATATCCGAAACGTAAACACACAAAAAAAAGCGTAAGTCTAAAATAAAAATCAAATTAGCTACTTTGAAGGTTCTGAGAGTTTATAGAATTTTTCTTCCCACCATTTGAGTATATCGGTAGCGGCTGAAAGCATTGGTCATAGCTTGTGTATCTTTCATCCGACCTTTATCATTTCTTTGTCAAATCGATAAATAATCTTGGTTACTAAATATCTCTTGAAAATAGTTCTATCTTCAAAACTGTGTGAGATATGACGTTTTTTCCAAATTGGGGGGAATTTTTTCCAATATAAAAAGTATAAAAAGTAAATGTCCCATACATGTCAAACCTCTATGTCTTACCGTCTCTAAGATCTTTCCGTTAATAGGGACGGACAGACAGACAGACGGGCATGGCTAAATCGACTCGGCTGTTGATGATCAACAAGAATATATATGCTTTATAGGGTCAGAAATGATTCCTTCTCCCTGTTACATACTTTTGCACAAACTTAATATAATCTGTGTACCAGAGTATGACAACGCATTCAATGCAAAGTTTGTACTATTTCCTAATTCTTATTTAGCTTATGGCTAAACTGAAGCAATGTCACTTTTGCATTGTCGATTTTGTTGCTGGCAACAAATGATTTCGCTTGAAAAAACACGCTACTGGGTATTGAAAAATGATTTTCTTTATTTGTAAATTTATTTGAGAAGCTAGAAAATACAGATGTTAATGAACTTAATCAGACCTTCGTGCAATCACATCCTTTAGTACCTGAAGTGCTATCAAACTCGTACCTGAATTCTGTTTCTTATAATAATTGTAATAAATGTTTTAGTTCTTCTTGTGTAAGTCCGTGTGATGTTTTAGAGTCTATCTTAAAAATAAAATCAAATGCTACTGGCCTCGATAACATTGATCCAAAGTTCTTAAAAATTTTGCTTCCAAAAGTACTTAAATACCTAACTCACATTTTTAACACGGCAATTACGACCTCGACGTTTCCAAGCAGGTGGAAAGTTGCTAAAATCTTGCCCATTCCCAAAGCAGGTATCGAGTATAGGCCAATTTCCATCCTACCTTTCATCTCAAAATCATTCGAGCAATTGATTTACACCCAAATCAGTAAATTTTTTACAGACAACAAACTACTGAATGATAAACAGTACTGTAACTGTACTACGGCAATTCTGAAAGTGGCAGAAGTTGACAAAAGCCTTGCTACCTTCCTAACCCTTCTGGACTGTAGCAAGGCATTTGATACTGTGGATCACGTACTTTTATGCACAAAACTAGAAATGCTTTACAATTTTTCCACCACTGCTAAGAAATTAATGAAAACGTAACCTCTTCGCAGACCTCGACATTCTTAGAAACTAATCGTGGGGTTCCCCAAGGCTCAGTCCTTGGGCCATTATTATTTTCAATCTATGTAAATGACCTACCAAATGTATTGTCCAAATGTAATGTCCAAATGTATGCTGACGATCTACAAATCTAAATGAGTCGTCCGGTTAGAGATGTACCTGAGTGTATAACTGTTTTCAATAGTGAACTAGAATTTGTTGGTGAATGGGTAAGGAAAAATGGACTTTACATCAACCCATCTAAGTCCAAGTGCATTGTCATTTTTAAAAATTAGTTTAACACTACCAGCTTGCCAAAACTTCAAATAATTAATTCCCTAATTGAATAAGTAGATCGTGCTAAGAACCTAGGAATCATTTTGAATTACAAACTCTCATGGAACGATCACATTAATTGTGCAGTCGGTAAAACTTACAGTCAGCTCCGCCAACTCCGATTTGTTAATAGTTTCATGAAAATAAATACAAAGCTCACAATTGCAAAAGCATTTCTAACTCCAGCGTTGTTTTATGGGATTGAAGTTTTTGGAAAGAGTGATGCTGTAAGCAGGCAAAATCTTAACGTAGCTCTTAATAATATTGCCAGATTTGTATTTAACAAGAAGCCTACTGACCATATCTCGGCATATGCAGCACAAATCTTTGAATTAGACTTAGATTCCTGGATAAAATTAAGAACATTAATAGCAATTCACAAAATAATAATAACAACCAGGGAACCAACTTATCTCTACGAATTGTTAAGCTTTGCGGGCTTCAGAAGAACAAATAACCTAATTACAGTCCGAAATAGACTCTCTTGTTGTGATAACCACTTCTTTGCATGCGCCGTTCGATTCTGGAATATGATGCCGCACAATATAAAAACCATTAGGAGTGTACCGCTTTTTAAATAAACCTTAACAAACCATTTAAAACAAACAAAATATATTCCTATCACATTTAATAAAAAATAAAATGTTTAAAAATAAAAAAATAAGAAAAATATAACAAATATTTTAAAAATATTAAATTCCTAAAATAATAGTTTATATGTAACGGTTTCAATAACTATATATATATATAAAAAATTGTATTCTTTTGATAAAATGTTTTTTTTTTAAGTTAGGTCCAACAACGTCTGTGTTAATATAATATATTATATAATATTGACTAATGCTAGTATTTTAAGTAACTATGTTTACTTTGGCATTAGGAAGAAGTTTAATAAATAATAAATAATAAATAATAAATAATAAATAATAAATAATAAATAATAAATAATAAATAATAAATAATAAATAATAAATAATAAATAATAAATAATAAATAGTAAATAATAAATAATAAATAATAAATAATAAATAATAAATAATAAATAATAAATAATAAATAATAAATAGTAAATAATAAATAATAAATAATAAATAATAAATAATAAATAATAAATAATAAATAATAAATAATAAATAATAATAATAAATAATAAATAATAAATAATAAATAATAAATAATAAATAATAAATAATAAATAATAAATAATAAATAATAAATAATAAATAATAAATAATAAATAATAAATAATAAATAATAAATAATAAATAATAAATAATAAATAATAAATAATAAATAATAAATAATAAATAATAAATAATAAATAATAAATAATAAATAATAAATAATAAATAATAAATAATAAATAATAAATAATAAATAATAAATAATAAATAATAAATAATAAATAATAAATAATAAATAATAAATAATAAATAATAAATAATAAATAATAAATAATAAATAATAAATAATAAATAATAAATAATAAATAATAAATAATAAATAATAAATAATAAATAATAAATAATAAATAATAAATAATAAATAATAAATAATAAATAATAAATAATAAATAATAAATAATAAATAATAAATAATAAATAATAAATAATAAATAATAAATAATAAATAATAAATAATAAATAATAAATAATAAATAATAAATAATAAATAATAAATAATAAATAATAAATAATAAATAATAAATAATAAATAATAAATAATAAATAATAAATAATAAATAATAAATAATAAATAATAAATAATAAATAATAAATAATAAATAATAAATAATAAATAATAAATAATAAATAATAAATAATAAATAATAAATAATAAATAATAAATAATAAATAATAAATAATAAATAATAAATAATAAATAATAAATAATAAATAATAAATAATAAATAATAAATAATAAATAATAAATAATAAATAATAAATAATAAATAATAAATAATAAATAATAAATAATAAATAATAAATAATAAATAATAAATAATAAATAATAAATAATAAATAATAAATAATAAATAATAAATAATAAATAATAAATAATAAATAATAAATAATAAATAATAAATAATAAATAATAAATAATAAATAATAAATAATAAATAATAAATAATAAATAATAAATAATAAATAATAAATAATAAATAATAAATAATAAATAATAAATAATAAATAATAAATAATAAATAATAAATAATAAATAATAAATAATAAATAATAAATAATAAATAATAAATAATAAATAATAATGGTGTCTTCTCCGCCGTACGCTGGCTGCTGGCTTAAACCAAATATTCCAGACATTTCTTGGATATCAAAACTTTTACGAATTCCGATAGAGCGAACTCAAGAACGAGAGCAGGCCTGACAATTTTTTGCCACGAATTTCATGTATAATTTTTTTCTTATTTATCATTTCATTTTATTTATTATTACCTAATTAATACACAAGCAAAGCGAGCCATTTTTTTGCATGATTACTGCAAATTTTCTCTTTCACAGATTAGCGTTTTGAATTTAGTCGTTAGTAAAACATTTTCGACACAGACTTGTTTTGCGATTGCAAGCAATTTGTACGTATTTTAACATTTATTAAGTTTTGAAGAGGAAAAGGCTTTATTGAGGCGCAATCGAAAAGTCAGCAAGCCCAGGCGGAGAAATGAGAATGTATAGGTATGCATGTTAAGAGATTTGCTATTAATGGACGCTTTCCTTAGCAATGAGATGGACTTCGTAGATTAGTGTAAGTTAATTTTCGTACTTCCACAGACGATAACTAAATATTACAAATATTTCTTGTCTCATAATATTTAAAAAACCGAAATGGAACCGGTTATTTTGTTTCGGTTATGGTTAACAAAAATGAAATCCGGTTTTCGATTACGGTTACGGTTACAGTCACTTAAGAAAATATATTTCGGTTTCGATTTGATTCGGTTATACCGGTTAAAAATAAAGGTTGTTGTTTCGGTTGTATACTCTGGTTAGAACATATTTTTTTCTTTGATGCATAATTTCGGGTCTTTGTTCCGCGCGGAAACACAACAACTTCCAAAGTTTCTTTCCAACCACCTTCAGCCTGGGGCTCTGAAGATGCCTTTTGAAATTCCCATTATATCTAAATATTTAATGTTTCACTTAATTTACAATTTGCATTTGCCCCCTGTGGTTCCTCACATTATTGTTGATTGAATTGAATTTTCGTTTGGCTGCCTTTGTTTTGGTTTTGTTTGGTCTGATTTCATCTTCAAAAAAAAAAGGAAGAAAGAAAAAAGTATTTACAATGATTTTTATTTGCTGTTTGCTGCTTCCGTTATCTGTGTGTCCCTTTTTACTGCTGGCCTGGCCACGACTGGCCTTGTCTCAGTTTGCTGTGTTGTTTCTTGTAGCGGACCTACGCTTCAGCCCGGATTATGAATAATTCAAATAAACTGAAATGATACCTAAAAACTTTGACAGCAAGCTCTGTGTCAGTCGGTCTCTCGCTCTTTCTCACTCTTTTCTTTCGATACGGGCACAAAGAACATACCAAGGGGAAGTATCAGAATAGGGGTAGGGGCCGGGACTTAACGCAGCGTCAAATAAAGTTGCCCTTTTGCTGTTTTTGTTGGCTGGTGTGATTGTTGCCGCATTCTGTTTCTCATCTTTTGATCCCACCTCCTCCCCCCACGCTCTTCTGGGTGGCATGCAAATTTGCATTCAACTTTCTACGTTTCCCCCAAACACAAAATGAAATGCGATAATCAAATACGTCCAACAACAATGCGCTCCAAAAAGGCAACAGCAGCTGCTCCCGCTCCCCGCCGGCCGCCCAATCATTGTCTGTGCATGAAGCGAGGCTAGATAAAACTTTGGCCTTGCCAATCCCCCCACCAGTCCAGCTCCATTCCCATGGCTGTTGCTGTTTATGCCATTTTAATAGTTTTTAAAACAAATAAAACGTGCTCCGGCCGCATAAAAATGAAAATGAAACCACAAAACAAGCACAGCACAGGAAGAAAAACAGTAAATACAATTGAACTAGACAAAATTTATGAATTTTAAAAACCAATTGAGCAAAACATAAACAAAGCTTATTTCAACTTTGTACGTAAATAGGTTTCTATAAATTTAAAATATTTCAATAAGTTTAGACAGTTTCAGAATAAATGCCACGAGGGAAAATATTCGAGAACATTCGATTCAATATGTGCACAAACGTTATTAAAATCAGTATAAGAACGGTTCTTCTCATTTAAAAACCATTTTTTGAGTACGCAAAAGCTTGTTTTGAGTTGATAATTTCCAAATTTCAAGATCATTTTGCACGCACTTGGGAACAAAATTTAATTGATTTTGAATCGGGCTATAAGCGAATCCGCTCATTCTGGGGCGGGCTTTCAAAATAGGGAGGGAGGGGGGAGAGCAATATTATTTACAAGCCCATACTCCATTGGATTAGAGACATCGCTTTACTCAACGACCCACCCCAGGACATGGTTCATTTAAGTCTTTCGGAAAATCAAAGAAACATTTTGGTCGGACTTGTCTGAGAATCGAACCTAGCACCTTCGCACTCGAAGAACAACGTAAGGAATGGCGTGTTAGCGCATTGAGTTGATTTGTACTTATTTCAATCACTACTAGGACATTTGTGATAAAAAATTGTTGAGAAAGTTTTGAACTTATTTTGTGTTTAAGCAAAGATTATAGATGACGCATATGAAACAAAAAACGATTGTTCTTGGGAGCTGAGCTACCAAAAAAAAAAAATTATTTTTTATGACATGCGGTATCTATATATGTAGCGTCTTTGGTTTAAGACAAGCTATTTTCTGAACATGTTCCTTTCCCTCTGTGAAGAAGTTTTCAACTTAAGGTTCTGAACTTTGGTTGACGTTTCAAAAAATTAGCATATATTGAAAATTCAAACATAACAAAGCTGTGAGCTTGATGCGTGATAATAGTAGTTCTGAGATTCGTAACCATTTTCCCGCGCAGAAAGCAGTAAAAACCATTTTTCCCAGTGGAACCAAGTCGGAGCCACAGTGCTCAAATTTGTGTGAGTCTTTTCATGTTTGGTCTGGCAAAAAAATTGTAAGAGCAAACATGGCAAATATCTAAAAAAATAAAACTACGTGATGTAGCAGCAAGTTCAATCCAAATAAAGTACAAGTCCAAGAATGCTAATAAATAAGCACTTAATTACAAATCAATTCATTTATATTCGCTCGCGATGATAAGAAGTCAAAAGTATTTTCTATAACTTGTCGAGCTCTGAGAAACTTTCGACACAGGACAAATAACTTGGGGCAAACGCTTTTACAAGTCTTCTGCTAAAAGCAAAAGCATCGTAACAGCCACCACTTGGCATGGAATAGCAATCTTACGCTGTGGTAAGTATTCGGGAAAACTGAAGCTGAGACCAGGCCCTCGTACAGGGAAGTTTGACGAGAAACTCCTCTAATAGAAAGAAATACGGCCCAAAATCGTAACTTTTGAATTTCCACCTCGTCTATAGTTCGTCAATGCTTTCATTAACGTTTTGGATTTTGTTGTACCTATATATTGACATTAAATGAGTTTTTGCTAAAGGGTAATTTTTAATCAACTTTCTATTTGGACACTTTTTGGCAGCTCATCTGTTTTCATGACACATGTTACTGTCAAACAGGTTCAGTTTGGTCTAATGAATTTTATTATCAAAATTCATGCTCGGTTAAGAAAGTGCATCGTTCACTTCTTCCATTTTATGGTCAGCTTGGGCGATCTTCTGAGGCGGCTATTCTGAATCTTTTGACTAAATTTCGCACCAAATTTACATTATTGGACATTAAACCACCAACACGCATACGTAGAGTGCGGACAGAGGAAAATATCGCAGCTGTATCCGCCAGTGTTGTTAATGACCGTGAATTATCGATTATCGATAAAGGATTTGGGTATAAAACCTTTTAAAATACAGCTGGTGCAAGGATTAAAGCCACACAACCAACCACATCGGCTAACTTTTGGTGAATGTGCGCTGGCAAAGTTGGATGAAGATCAACTTTTCTATCGGAAAATTGTGCTCAGCAACGAAGCTCATTTCTGGTTAAATGGATACGTGAACAAACAACTGCCGTATTTGGTGTGAAGGTGTAGTGCGCTTGTCGCGAAACCTTTGGTAGTAGTTAATAGGTAAATTTTCTCTAAGCATCCGAAAAGTAGGCATACGTAATCATTGAGAACAGCCATCACAATTGCCTTTTTATCAAATGCCTAAAAGTATGCAGCTTAAGACAGCAAAGACAGAAATCGTTTAAGTCTGCGTTAGCAGCACAACTTAATTCAGTGATTAAAACCAGCACTGCGCTAGAAATTTGCATTTCGCAACCCTGCAAATAGGTTAGCTGCTGGTTTGATTCGACTGGCCCTTCCTTTTCCGTTTTGGTCGTCATCAAGTTAAGTTCACACCAATTAAGCGATCAAGCAAATAAATTTTTTTTGGAAACTTAAGCGAAGGAAAATATTTGTCACCCTGACGGAAAAGATTTCGGCCCCAAGGCATTAAATTTAAAACACAATTAAAGGGCCAAGCTACCACGTAAGTGTTTTTCGACAAATTTTTGTCCGTTTTTGGACTTTTAGTTGTCAACCGACTGACCATGTGTCTCCCTAACCTCTTAGGTTTGGCCCTTATTAGGCGTTGACACTCTTTTGGGTATCCCAAATTGCCCATCAGCTAGTGTACGCCAAGTGTACACAACAACACGCACACACCTTTGCGTATTTAAGACGAGCCAAGATCTGGCTGGGATCAGACCACCGGCGACTCAAGCGAATCGATCAGCGCCTCTCTCTTCTCATCGTCTCATCATCTAATGGTTGCTGTGTGTGTGTCAAGTGCAGTGCCTACGCGAAGTTTAAACGGTCTAGTCGACGTCTGCCGACGAGCAGAAAGTTTTAATTGCTGGAGCGCAGAAAAAGTGCTAAGAAAATTGGTGAAAATTGGCCAAAGATCAGCCATAAAATTCTGGTTCCACCCATATGAACACCAATCCAAAATTTTTTTTTGTGCAGCCATAACTAAAGCATTTAAAAATTGCATTAAAATTTTGTGGGCCATGTGCTAGTGCGTATCAAAAGGAAAACTTTTTCCTCGTATAGACCCGGTAATACCCTTGAATGAAACGAAACGAGTACGACATACAATAAAGGCCCATATTCGTAGCAAAAAGTAATCATATTGAGTAAATTGTGAAAATTTAAACAATTGGCAAAAGTGAGGTTAAACAAAAGATCCCCATGGCAGTTCAATAAGTGAAAAAAAATCTAATTAAAATTAATTAGCCACCCAGTGACCCAAGGTTCATCACATCCTCCTCACTTTTTTTTGTGCTTTTTTTTTCTCCGCAAATGATAATTGAGAAGTGATAAAAGTAAAAATTTCGAGCATGCCCTATGATCGGAATTATTATTATTATTAATTGCCATCTAATGAACTAATTAAACATATTTACGCAACCAACAACTAAAACTACAGCACACATCAACTCAACCTTGGGAGCGCTCTCAACGATAAACAATTGATGGGTAAGTGATCGGCTTCGGTCGTAATAAAATCTGCAAGAATTATTTCATTAAATTGGCAAATCAATTAAAACATGAGTCAACACACATAGTCCCCCATGATCAGCTGTATATCCAAATTTCAATTGCTTTGCTGATTCGCAGCTTAATAATAATGAATTCTTTTATTGCCCTTAATGATAATTAACCTCCGTGAGCAGCAACAGTTTTTGTTTGTAAAATTATTCTTTTTGTTTTGATCGACACCTTTTGTGTTTAGTATTAGCCTCAATGATCATTAATAGTTGACACAGATCTAAAATCACCGCCTGTCTGGAAATTAGATAATTTTACAATCACTTATGATCATTAACTCTGTCTGTTTTGCGAGATCGGCCTTGAGTGCAGAAGAAGTTTATGATCTTTAATGATCATTTAATACTCATATTTGCCAAGAATTTATTTTTCTGATTAGCCTAAATAGATTTTTATCTATCTATCAGTGAAAGCGTAAATATATAAGTATACCTTTAAATATATTTTAAGCATGAATTAATTTTGAATTACTCTTCTTTTGCTAGCCATAATCATGAATATTTTCTTAAGCTTTAACTGTAATAAAATGGAAATGAATTGCTAAGCTATCTTCTCCTTGGGGAGCCATGCATCCGAGTAAAATGATAGGGGTTTAGATCGAGAGTGTGTTCTAGGGATCACCGACCTGCGATGGGTCTTGCGGCATTGGTGGTCAAGGTAGGGTGGGCAAGTTGCTGTCACCACAACATCTGGACAGCACAAACACACAACGCCACAGCAGCTGCAACAACATCTTTGCAGTCGACTTCCAGAAGCCATGTATTTATCTGTCCTTGTTTCTTCTTTATTTTTCTTTCCTGTCTAGTTTTTTTTAATTGAACCTCGAAGCCATATTTTAACACGCGAATATCTAATATGATTATCTATGTAGTCCGCGAGTAGGTAGCACAATGATCAATTATAGAGACCCACCCCTTTGCCGACGACAATTTGAGCCGGAACCAGCGCGTGCTTCATTCGTCGCTACACCCTACATCAGCTCGTCAGACTGGACATATCCATCGTTTTATGTTACAAAGGGCAGCCAGAAGCATTGCAAGAACTGCCAATGCATCCCAAAAAAAGCGCTGGACTGTACTTTTTTAAAGATGACGAAGGCAGAAAAGTTACTGTGAGTGGAGAGCGCTACCGTGCGATGATTACAACCTTTTTTTTGCCCAAATGGAGGAGCTGGACTTGACTGACATGTGGTTTCAACAAGACGAAGCCACATGCCACACAGCACGCGAAACAATGGCCCAATTGAGAGGCGAGTTCAGTGAACAGTTTATTTCACGTGTGGGGCCATTCAATTGGCCGTCTAGATCGTGCGATATAACGCCTTTAGGCTGATGTCAGAGTGCGCGCGATAGGTGATGCTAAGCAAGAAGCGATAATATTTCTTGCTATTAGCAATGCGAGAAGATGACATAGTGTTAGTTTTGAGCGAAGCGGGTTGCATTGATCAATTTTAATTTGCTGTCAGAATTTACCATGATTAAATAATACAAGGTGAGGCCAGTAGTGAGAGCATGCAACTCAGAGAGCGCGAGCTTTATTTTCTGTGACAATTGTGAGCGCAATTCCTTGAGAGCAGCGAGTTGCATTGTTCTATTTTAGCTATTACTGTGGGCGTGATGGATTCAGACGAAGAATATTTTGCTACAAGAGCAACGATTAATTTTGTTAACAAAAATAAAATATCCACGCACTTAACCGAAATCAAAATAAAAAAGTAGAGAAATATATTTCAATTATATGGGCCATTCTGTTGGAAACCGAACGGTTTTAAAATTCACCATTTCTGATTTAAATAAAAAAAAATCCAAAATTTGATCTCGACACTCCGAACAAAACGTGATTTTCGGTTTGCAAGAAAAGTTTTTGTTAATATTATAAACAATTTCAAAACCTATTCGATTATCAATAAACCCTTGGAACGAATATCGACAGTCGTTGATCTTGGAGTTCTTTTTGACCCAAAATTGAGTTTTAGTTCTCATATCTCCTCTATTGTTAATAGGGCTAAAGGTGTACTTGGACTTATTAAACGTTGGTCGAAAGAATTTAATGATCCATACACTACAAAGTTTCTGTACACTGCTCTAGTCCGTCCTGTACTTGAATACTGCTCGTCCGTCTGGTGTCCGCAATATAAAAAGTATATCGATCGAATTGAATCAGTTCAAAAGCAGACTTTTGCTTATTGACCTTCCTTCGTTAGCTAACCGTAGAACAGTCTTAGGTGTTTCTTTTCTTCATGAGCTAATTATCGGTGATGTAGACTCTTCTGATCTTTTAGGTCACCTTAACTTTTCCGTTCCTTCTAGGCCAACTAGAGACTATTTACCTTTTATCTTGTCTAGATGTACAACTGATTTTACCCAGCACAATCGATTTCGGGTTTTGTGTAAGAATTACAATGATCTCAATCACCTGCTCTCAACAGAACTCTCTCTCTTCTCTTTAAAAACGTCTCTCTATAATTATATCCGGCGAAATCTCTGACCACTCCCAGCTGTGAGTAGGGGCATAGCTTGCCGGACTGGCGAAAAAATCCTCCCCCACCGGGTCAGAGATTTTCCGGTTATTCAATTCTAAGCTTTACGTAAACATTTTTTATTTTTAAAGTTTACTTTTAGACAGTTTTCTTCCTTTCTCTTTATCTCTGCTTTATTTTAATTTATTATATTATCTTTTTTTTTTCCTTTGTTCCTACATAACTATAGGTTTTGGTTTTTTCTCGCTCTTTCTCTCTCACTCTTCTCGATCTCTATATTATTATTAAAGTTTTTGTTAGCTCTAATAACGTCTCTGACTACAATCGGCTGTGAAGGGGCATAGCTGGCCAAACGGGCAAATAAAATTCCCTCACCGTGTCGGAGTCGCTATTAGTTTATTTTGTAATTATTCAAACTCGTAGATACAAACTCGTAGAGTAAAAAGGGTATACTAAAGTCGTGCAAATGTATGTAACAGGCAGAAGGAATCATTTCCGACCATATAAAGTATATATATTCTTGATCAGCATCAACAGCCGAGTCGATATAGCCATGTCCGTCTGTCCTTCTGTCCGTCCGTCAGTCTGTCTGTATAAACACCTAGATCTCAGAGACTAGAAGAGCTTGAGCAACCAAATTTAAAATCTAGATTCCTATTGTCTGCACGCAGATTAAGTTTATTTCATATATTTGCCACGCCCACCGCCGCCCCCACAATAAAAAATTTTGAATAACTCCCACAATTTTTAAGATATCGATCTCAAATTTAAAACGTACATTTATATTCGCAATATCTATAAGCCCTGAAATTTCAAATCGGATGATAAATAGCCGGGTTAAAAAAATGTTGCATACTTTTCGGCTGTCCCACCTCAGGCACACAGGAAGGTTATTAAACATTTGTTCCCATGAGTAACGGGTATATCGAAGTCGGTTAAAGCCGACTTTAGCTTACGCTCTCGATTCTTGTTTGCTCGCCTTTGTTGCTGCCTATTGGCTGCGATAGGCCCTACTGTAAAAATTTGCGGAAATATTTTCTGTTTGGCAAACATTTTAAGTTTAAAGCTAGCTTTGTTTAGCTGTAGACCCCAGCTTAACTTGGGTTCTGGTTTCCTCTTCCTTTACGCTTATAGCGGGTTCCTGAAAGAATTTTAACTGATTTACCACCGCTGATTTAGTCAATGTTTGCTCCAGTTTCGTCCGATTAACACCAAATGAGCTACAAAACAACACGAAAAGGTGAGCATTAAAACAACACGCAGGATTTATGTGAAATGGTACCAAACAGCAACAGTTTGGCCTTAGGCGGCTTAGTCATAAAATTTCACATTTTTTACGACTCGTCATGCCGGAGGAGAGGCAAGGGCTAAGCTCAAGATGGCACGTGTTGTTTGCTGGGTGACGGCTGTCTTTAAGCGCTTCCGGGCAGGCAGCCAGGACAACTAAAAACTTGCTTTCTTTTTGGGCATATCAGGAAGAGTCACATTTTATTGTACATCTTCCAGACTTGTGCGTTTCGTTGTATTTGCATAACTTAAGCGGCGGCCACTGTTGTTGGCACTTGCCATGAATCTGCTCGAAATCAGAGGCCAGAGATGTATGCCCTGGCCAGTGGTCGTGGCGCTTATTATTCATATATCGTAGGCCATTAGCATGACAATGAGGCACAGAAGTCAGGGTACTCTATATACACATACAACTTTGTTTGCGCGCTGGAGGGATGGAGGGCAGGAAGTGCGTACAAATATAAATAAAGCATAAATAATCATGAAAGAAAGACATACCACACTGGCACACACAGTTACATGATAATGCATAAAAAACAACAAAATACAAAAGGGCACAAATGGCAACTGGCTGCCAGGGAGGAGCAAAACCAGGAACCGAGAATTCGACTTTTCGCTTGGCTGGGCCGCACATCCGCCATAATTATGTGTGACGCGTCAAACAGAATGGGCACATTAAAAGGCCAGGAACCGACTCGGTCACAGCAGGTCCCCCAGCAGGATAACCCCATAGACTCTCACACACACAAAATGCCGGAAGTTCTTTCTGCCGGCGCCTTAAGGTCGCCCGGCTTAAGATGTCAAGTGACCACAGGCCATGGAAATCTGCTCTATGCTAAATTTATGCGTACGTTGGAGTAATTCATATGTTAATCACATTTATCCCGGGCCAGTGAAGTTGTCCTCCTTTAATTAATGCCAGCTACGACATAACCAGGCTGCAGGTAACACAACCACAAAAGCTTCGCAACGTCTCAAGAAGCCCGACTTTCGACAGACAACAACAATTATACACACTGTGGAGCAGGAGATAGTGCAAAAGCGTTGGCAGTGGCAGCACCCTTTATGCTTCTAATTAGTGCCACGTTGGTGGCTGCAACAAAAGCCTGCATCGTGCAGAGCACTTGCCGTCGAATCGCAGCCTTTGTTGTGGCTGACTGCTTCAGCTCCGGGAAGCGTTTCACTGCGCAGCATACTTAAGTAGTTTTGGCAATTATTTACAGCCACTTTGCCCTGCCTGCCAGCTCATCTGAGAGTTTCGCCGCACGGATTATTATTATGCCGTGTGCCGTGTAGCTCAACTTTTGCATAGTTTTTATACCATGCAACGGATTAACAACAACGGCAAACTTTCATTTTGATCTACAAACTTTGTCGGCGGTTTAGGTGTTCCGCCCCCGTTCCGTCACACGCTCTTCCTTCAATCTCAGGTGGGGAATCAGTTTGCTAAACATCAAGAGCAATTTTCCAGCTTTAACAGCCGATGATTTTGCACTTCTCAGGCATACTTTAAGGGATCTGAGCTGGGTCCATATCGACTCCATTATTAATGGGCAACGGTTAAACAGTGTTGAAAATTAGTAAGGCAACTAGGGTCTTAAATGCTCCTTGCTGAAGTGCAAACTCTAATTTAGCAGTGAAGCATATTTGACAACATTTGTGATAGGAAAATTGCGATTTTGAAAAAATATTTGTTTTTGGGGGAAAGTACACTTGGTCTATTGTGCTCCCATGTTGAATTTACAGCTTCCTTAGTAAACATATTTATTGCACATATTTCAATTCTTAGCCAAAGTGCTTACTCTTCTCTAGCAAATGTGTGGCTGTGACAGAGAAGGTAAAGTATCGTCTCCTTCTCTTCCTCATATTAACAATTTCTACTGAAGTCATGGTGGGTCATGCCTAGGCCTATGATATAATATATTACTACACAGGAAAACAAATATCCAAAAGCTACACGAAAATGTGGGATTTCTACACGTTTTGACAGGGACTTTCAACCCATAACTTTTGTGTAGCTTTTCTGCACGCCACGTGTAGCTTTCTCATTCCAATACGTGGCGTGTAGCTAGAAATGAGAAAGCTAAACGCGGCGTGCAGAAAAGCTACATAAGCTTTATGGGTTAAAAATCCCGGTCAAAACGTGTAGAAATACTACATTTTCAATTACACAAAAAAAAACAAAACAATTACTGCGCACTTTTTATTTATTTGTTTTTGTTTATCATTATTTTGTGCATCATCTCAGGGCAGAAGGGGACCACCAAACCAGAACCCCCCACCCACCAAGTTTGGTTCTGAAAAATATCACATTAAGCAAATTTTATATTTTTTTTTTTTACTTTTTCTGGGGTGACTTGAACTCGGAGCCCTTGGACTGAAAAACACGGTTAGAACGACGCCTTAGACGGCTGAGCTATGCAGCGCCTCTGAGGCAAGGCATCTAATGTATTAAACACAAAAACCCATTTTTGCTTGCTTGTAATGCTTAAGTTCGAATTCAGTGGTCTCATCATTTATATAGGGGAATGAAATTTGCGCACGTTTCGTGTAGATTTCTAACATGTATCATCAGCATTTGTAATTCTAAACGTTTGTGCAGAAAAGCTACACGCCCCGTGTTATAATGAGAAAGCTACAAGTGGCGTGCAGGAAACTTACACGTCGCGTGTGAGGTCAGTTTTCTAAACGAAAAATGTAAGAACTCAGTACTGATTTAGAGCCACATTTTTCGTTTGGAATTTACACACGCGCGTGTAGGATTTCAGTATCCACACGCCGCGTGTAAAAATCCTACACGTTCGTGTGGTATTCAGATTGCTGCATGAAAAATATAGAAGTTATTTGGAAATGATCTGATTTTTTAAGATTTTTTCGTGTAGCTTTTCTACACGAGGCGCTTAGATATTGAAATCTTACACGTAACTTGTAGTTTTTCTGCACGTGGCGTGTAGCTTTCTGAATTCTTCATTTTGCGTGTGCAATTTAGAAGGGCGCAACAAGTTTCGTTTTGGTTTGACGTTTCTACACTCGCCGTGGAGCCAATTTTGTTATCTCAGTGTAATGTGTACGCTGTAAGCGTGCGACTGCCACTCGCAGCCGAAATCAACATGCGGCGCGAGTAAAGCAGAATCATCCATTTTGACAGACGTGCTCACAAGACACTCAGACACAAAACTTCCCATACGACAACAAGTGAATATTTGATTTCCTGTATCAGAAGTGTGCTAAGACGAGTGGCCTTCTTAATGACCACCAACTCTCGTTGGTCCAGAAGGCGGAACGCTATGTTAAGCTCTGATTTAGGGGAGTTCAAGTTTAGAGCCATCAGTATATATATTGTATTTACGATCTTTGGACTTCAAAATTTGATGAAGTTAAAAGATGTTTTGTAGACTCTAACTGAATCAAGTACGAAAGGATTGGAACAATTCTAAAAGGCTTGTATCAATCCGAAAATGTTCATTTCAAGTACGGATCCTACTTGAAAATCAAATGATCCTGACTCGAGATTGAATTAAGTACGGAATTCCACTGCCAAAGAGCGAAAAGAAACCGAGTTCGAAACTGAAAGAGAAAAGCTCTCTCAGTCTAAATGGTTACACACAAATACACAAATTTTTCTGACAGGTTAGGAGCTATTGGTGGTGTGGGTTTTTACACTAACCGCTGGCAAAAAGGTCGTTAAAAAAGTACCATGGAGTTCTTTTGAAATGCTTTTTTTGGAGTCAAAATGAGTTTTAACATCGAGCTTAAGTTAATCTCAGTAATTTTTGATGCAATCCTTTCTCGGACTGTAGTTCGAGTATCGAGTTCAATTTAATCTCTGGTATGCGTGCACCAAGCCGATACTGAGCTTATCACAATATCAGACCTTGTTGATTGCATCCGACTGAGGGATCAAATCGAGCTCGAATAACAAAATCAGCCCGTGTGGGCGAAATTCGGGACTGAAAAATCCGTACTCAACTCAATCCATCTAGTATTTGGTTTGAGAAAATCCGGCTTGTCCAACTTTTGACATCGTTTGGGATTGATTTTAGCACGGATATCTCGGATTTTTTTTTCTGTGTACTAACTTTGTGAAATGAACGAAAATTTTGGTTTACACACAACGACTTACTAAATTTTCTGCCATATAACAAATCTACCCAACTTCCGATATATTAAATGCGTTTTTTTACTGATTTGTTCAACATCAGATAAAAACCAATTAGACTATCGGAAAGAAGACACTTGAATAAACACTTTTGCATTTTTAGTTACAGTCGTCCGCAGACGTCCACCATACTTTTGGGCCACGAAAGACCACAACTGTGAGGTTAAACTCGCCTAAAACAGCACACAACAAAAACACATGAAACAAACGACAAAAAGCATACACATATAAAACTCTATTATATTAACAATACCTTGGCTGGCATTTTCCAAAATGAGTTTATTTTAAAGCCAATAAATCACAACCACTCGACTCAGTAAAATCGCAAAATTTTAAGCGCTGGATTTTAAGTGTAAAGTTTTGGTTTCAGTGCCCGGGTTAGAGTCTAAACTTTTGGAAAAAAAAAATTGGTTTTCGTAAAAGTCGCAGTCAATTTGCTGAGAAAGGCACATGTTCAAAATGCACTATCGACAATTTTAGATTCAGCAAATTTGGATTCAGGAGAAGCCAGGTTTTTTTATCTGCGCGTGATAAAAACTGCGAAAAATGTCCGACGCAATTTTAATGTTTTTTTAGAGTTTGACGTGGGAGCTTTTAGCAATGAAGGATTTGGCAAACTCTGCTCAAAAGTTGGATATTAGTGTTAAGCTGATTTCACACAGGCAAATTAATTTACACCGACTGTCATGGCGGAGTTTGTCTGAGTTTGTCCGAACTTATAAAGGTATTACGTCAACACTATTCACACATACGTCAAAGGAATTCGGCGCTGCATCGTTGCGTAAAATAAACAAAGGAGTTGGAGATGGAAAGTCCAAATCAGTATTGAAAATTTTGTTCGAATGAGAGCAGTCGACTTTGAACATTTGGTAAGTGAATTGTAGTTAAGTCTTGTTGGGCCAACAATTGCTAAAATGCGCCTCGCCATTCTCCCAGCATGTCGACTGATGGTAGCTTTTTACCCAAGGGAGAAAGTTTTCGCTGGAACAGGCAATAATCATATCTGGCAATAGGGCCAAAAAAATTTAAGGCAAGAGTTTGCGGAATATTTTGTTAGGGAAGGCGAACTGTTCTTTCAGTACAGCAGAATTTGAATGAATCAAAATTAATTAACAATAATATATTTATTAACTAATAAGGCAGCGTTTTTTTCAAATTACACGCAGCGAATCAAAAAAGTTCGAATATCTTATATCAAAAAGTATCTGTAGACCCTCCAAAAGCAATCGATGCCAGCCTGAGTCCACCTAAAAGTTCTCGAACTCAGCACAAAGTACTTAACGAAAGGCACTACGAAAGCCCCCAAAGAGAGGCACCACGAAAGATCTCAACGAAAGGCTCCACGATAGTCCTCGACGCGAGGCAAACTCAACCATCGGGACTCATTCCCGGCTTACCATTAAATGACAATTTTTAAATGAAAGAGTAAAAGAGGGTTGTAAAAAACATAATGTATCTAGTGTGTTTTGACCGGATCTTGCATGTGCGCACTACGCAACACAGACACTCCTTAACATTACTCTGTTAACATTTACTCTGTTCGTAAAGAGGAAAACCCATCACATTACGAGGAGCTACGACCCATAGTGCAATAATGGGCTATTGTTAAAATAAATTTAAGGAAGGACGATAGAGTTACCGAAAACATGGATGAGATGAAAAAAAAAACTGGATAAAGGCCAGTCGGAAAGTCACCAAAGCAGGTGTGCAAAGCCTAATAAAGGGGGATAAACCAAAATTCATGCAAAACTAAGACTTTTCCAAAATGAGGCAAACAGCTGTACGGACAACCAGCCTCCTTTGCGTTATAGCTATGTGCAAAACATAACGTGACCTCGAGCCGGCAAAAACCTAAAGCCAAAATATTTTGATTATAAACCTGTATTTAATATGTGAAAAGAACCAATTACTTTTGATTAATAACTTTTAAATTACAAATGATTAATACGGTTAATTTTGTTTACTCATGACTTGTGTATCGTTCAACCGATCTTTATCATTCCTTCAGCAAATTCATAAATAATTTTGATTACGAGATTTCTCTAGGAGGTACGAACAATCTATCATCAAAACTGTGGGAGAACTTGAAAATAAACTTGATCTGCCTGCAAGTACAATGAGTTTTTGTCCCAAACATGTTAAACCTCTATCCCTTACGGACAGACGGACATACGGACTGACAGGCTATATCGACTCGGCTGTTGGTGCTGATCAAGAATATATATACTTTGTAGGGTCGGAGATAATTCCTTCTGGCTGATTTATACTTTTGCACAAACTTAATATACTCTGTGTACCTTTGGTACAGAGTATAAAAATATGAAACTCAATAGTTTTTAATTGATGACTACATAATATCGTTTGGATCATAACTTTTTTTTAGTGCTTAAACTGTAAATTATGGCTAAAGTTTTTGTCCAAATCAAATTAAGTTGCAAAGTATTTTACAGCAACTTCCACTCACCCCTGGCCGCCTCCCAATTAAAAATTATGCACACCCCACCATCACCCCAAAGATCCAAAGTAATTTCCGTAACAGAAACTTTTGCGGCGCACAGAACTGGACGACCCCGTCGCACCCAACTCGAACTGTGCACCGAAGCGCATTAAAATTAGTAACAAGCTATGCTCATTTGTGTCAACTTTGACTGTCATTATGCACTCTGAGCAAATATTGTTGGATGCTGGCAAAAGTTTGGCCAGCCACCCCCCCGCCCATTGCCCCGCCCGTGATTAGCCTGCTGGGCATTTCCTTGAGCAAAAATGTTGCAGGAGCATACAAATTCATATGCGGATATCCTCCACATGTCCCAACCAGTCTGAAGCTGCAACTGCAACTTGGCCTGCAACTTGACAACTCGCAACTGGCAACTGGCCGTGTGCAGGGAACTGCGGAAGTCATTGCCAAAGCCAAACAACAGTGACAACAACTTGGAGGAGACAAATTTCAACGATTTCAGTAATTAATTTGTCATTGCAAAGTTTGACGCAGTTAGGCAGACTGAGAGAGAGATAGGGGATCCTCCATGTCCTAGTCCGATTGCCTGGCACTGTGGTCTCTAATTAATTGGACAGCTGTCCGAATAAGCTGGCGCATATGGAGTCATTTAGCAATGGGGTTTTTTTGTTGCTCAATTAGCCACCAAACTTTTGGCATAGTTTTTTGATGACTCACAGGCACATTGACTTGACGTTTATTTCGACATTTGTTGGGCCCATAATGTTTAATTAATTGTGTTGCAACATGCAAAGGCCAACAAATAGCCAGCTCGCTCGCCTAATTGCATTCCGTTTGCCATTCCAAATCTTCTTCTTCACCTGCGCCAGCAAAATAACTTGACAATTAATTACAAAAGTCAAATGAACGCAGCTAAAGTTAAATAGATATTGTTAAATTATTTGAATGTCAGCAGCGGCATATCAAACGAATGACTGGCGAAAGCAGAATGGAAACTGCGAAACTGAAACAGAAAACTTTTTCCACGTCACTTTTAATGAAATTGGAGCAAACGTGTTGAGTGCAAGCTGAAGGGTGAAAGGGTAAGAGGGGAAAGCATAAGCGAAAAATTTCCAATTAAAATTACCACGCCAAGGCCGAAAGCCTGAAAGACTGGGTGATCCAATGAGAAATCAGATGCCAAATTAATAATAATTTTCGCATTGATTGAAAGACAAAAAATATGCATTAAAAAGTTGATTTCTCTACTCTACAGTTGAATCTACAGAAAAGTTAAATATTAAATATTTAAGCATCCAGCGCTAAAAACAAGTGCGTACAAATACGAAATTAAAGATTCACGACAACTCACAACACTGGCGGAGGCAGCCCAGCAAATGCTTGGCTCCATGAAGACCACACAATATTCCCGTTGCCGTTGGCAGTAGCGAACGCTTTAGCAAACTGAAATGAAATAGAACCAGGAGAGGGTGCTTTACCCAGTTTATATGACAATAATTTCGGGTATATGCGGCAAGTTTATAAGCGAATATCTTTTTGTTGAAAACAACAGATCTAATTATTGCATTAAATTAACGAAAATCGAATCGAACTCGATCCGAAGATCAACCAATCTGGACCACTGCGCCTTTCAACTGATCTGTCCGTAGTATATAAATCAGGCATGTTCTCAATTCCACTTAAGCGGCAACTTTTCTAAAGTGGAATGGGTTCGTGTTCTCGCAACACCAAAACGAAAAAGTTTTTCGTTTTAAAAAGTATTGCTTGATGGTCGGTGGAATGAACGCTTTCAAGTAAATGCCAAATTACGCACTCGTACAGTTGCTAGATGTACAGAGTGAATTTTCCTTAATTTTGTAATCCATTTTTGAAATTGTTAGTGAAATTTGATTTGCATTTAAGTCTTTAATTGATTTACAATGTGTCCAGCCAAATCGAAAAGTCGGCCGCTCTCATCTTCGACTGTTAAATTTACCTAATCCCTAAACTTCTAATCTAAGATATAGTTTCCATAGAAGCGTCCAGACGGACGGGCAAATTTCAATCGACTCACCTCATCGTCCTGTTTAAGAACCGTATTAAGTTCATGGAGATGGAAATGATTATTTCGAATTGGTAATACTGAAGACCTAGGAAAAAGCTGTTTACATTTGAAGGTCAGCGGAGCAGTTGACTATTAAAGATTTCTTAGGTTGCATTTCGTATTGAAACGTATCGAAAACGTTTGTTTGCCTTTAAATGTGAAGTGACTTAAATAAACTCGGTTACTACACTCAGAAAAAAACAATAGCTTTGTACTTGAATCAAGTACAAACGGTGTCAATAGTACAGTAAGTACGAAAATACTTAATTCAAGTACAAAATTCTTATTTCAAGTACGTTCTTTTCAATCCCGAAATACTTAATTTTAGATTGATTCGGTATATGTTTATTAAGTACATTTTGAATTATTTTAAAATTTTTTTGATCTTACTTTTAGGTTGTAATAGTCTTAAGCACAACCCGATTTGCTCTTAAAATAAGTAAAAAAAATTCTTAATTAAAGTGAAATAAAATCTAAATTGAACTCCAATACATTCTGGAAACAAAACAAAAGTTTATATCATAAGTACAAAGTGGTCTTGGTTTAAGCCCATTAAATTCTAAAGCCATTCCCAATTTGTCCTTGAAAAACGCCTCTGTATTTAATCAAATAAGGCTTAGAAAATACAAAGGAAAATGGTTTTACTGTACGTCCGAAATCTACCCTAGCTCCATAACCAAAGTGTTCGAACCAGGAGGGAATTTTAAGAACACATTCGATTTAAGATAATTTGCATTTTTCGTAGCACACTTTTTGGAGCTTGCATTATAAGTCTTTTTTGTGCTCGATCCAAGATATTTTGTACTTGAAGTAAGTATATACTTTTCTTACATTTTTCGGTTTACTGTAAGTACGAAAAGTTGTTGATTCAAGAACGTTGGTACTCATTTTTATAATATTAAGAGTCATTTCTCGATTCTAATAGTGCTGTGAAAACATCGGTAGCACTGTCGATACTATCGATGTTTGTGTATTTGACCAACCATCTATTGCTGTGACCCGCTGTCGATGTATCGATGCAAAAACTTGCGCATTTCTAGAAACTTCAGATTGTAACAAGGTAAGAGTAAAATTTTAGTTAATTGAACTTGTCATATTTGTATATTTGATTACATGTTAATTTGGATTGTTGGTGTTGACAGAAGTTCCGAAGAAGGACAATATAAAAATTTTTGAATCAAATTTTTTCGATAGTACTATCGACACTAATGGAATACTATCGATGTTCAAACTATTGATGGGGCCCACTATAGATGTTTTTATAACACTAGATTCTACAACATTTTGTACTTATTTTGAGCAGACCTCAGGAATAAAACATTCTTGGAATGTTGAGTACAAAACGGTATAAGCTCCGATCGATCTAGAACTCTCCCAGCCGGTTTTTTCTGAGTGTAGATCAGAAGTTAAAAGTTGAGCGATTTGAAACCGACTTACATTGGACGGAACGGCCTATTTAGCTAAATTAATGGTTCTCTTCATACCTTCAGATTTTTTTTTTATTTGCTTAAACATTCTATTAGTATTAACAATATACAACACTGCTCATGATATTCCCACCACACCATTGGCATGCGTGCACAGAACCTAGCACGCTGGCGAAGTCTCTCGTCAAGCGTCGCGCGCTGCAGATGTGTTTTTGAGCAGAACAATAAATACAGAGCAACTTACCAATACATACATACTATAAGCTTATACTGACTATCATATGAATAAAGTTCCACTGCGATAATTAAAGAACCTCGACTACCTCTAATAATTAGGGTCTTTAAAACATCTTGTACAACTTTCATGCAGATCCGACAATACGTTTTACAACAATAAACAAAAATAATTTTTTTTTTCCGACTCTCGTATTAGTATTAGTAAAAATTCCATGCTTTTCAATCTTCAAAACAAATTTTAAAATATTCGCAATTATCCAAAAAGTTGCTTAAAAAAAAATGTACCTGAAAATTTTTTGGAAGTTTTTTTTTATTATGTTCTATTGCTGCATTTTGAAATCAATTCAAAATTTTTTTCATTTTGACGAAGCTGTCGAAACTCTAAATGCATTTATCTCTGAGCCACTTTTTCCAAAATGGTTCTAAAAATATAAAGAGTACCTGTTGACCGATACCACCCATTCTAGTCGGAACTATAATATTTGGAATCGGTCAAGAAATAAACTAATCGTTAAATAGAATTGCAGACTGAAAATGATTTATTTTAAGAAGATTTTTCACTTCAACATCAATTAAATTATTTGTCGAAGACCTGGGTGGAGCTTCAGACAATGAAGACATTAAAGGGTCCGAAGAAAATAGGAATGGAATGGAATGGAAATGGCCCTCCATTGTATGAGATTTGAAGGTCCTTATTCTTAGCCTCCAGGACTTCCTCGGAAATCACTCCCATTTGTATTCCAACATGGCACATTCAATCAGCTCTATTATACTGGATATTTAATTTTTGGGAGCTGAACTCGGTATAAAAATCCATGAATATTCATTTAAAAACATTTTCGATGTTTCAAACCAACCAAGCTCTGTCGACTTGCAAGTGGATAATACTCTGTTTTGGTTAAATGTTGACATTTCAAGCTTGCATTAACTTGTTAGAGCGCTTTGTAAGATCTGCATTAATGAAGAGACTCAAAACTTAATGTAGAGTATTATTTACAGGAATACCATTATCTCCTTAATCTAATCATAATCATATAATGTCAATTAAACTTTGGATGCACTTCTTTTTTCAGCTTTGTAAAGGCTTTCTTGCGATGTCGCCACAAGTTCGCTGCTGGATAATTTGTTTAGTAATTGGAGAAACTTTGTGGACCTGGACTCAAGTACTTATTTTCTGGTCGTCTAACCTTTTTAGAAGTGGGTGGCTCTAACCACCATCCCTTGGTTTTTTTTTAATTCAAGGCACCTTCTGGATTTTTACTACCTTGCCACAGACTAAAACTTAGGAGGAAGAAGAAACAGTTACAAATAAAACTTAAATTAATATGGAACATTCATATCTTGAAAATTAAGTTATCGTTTCATCTATATCATCTATATATAAAGAGTGATCCATAAGGAAGTTTTTTTTTACATTACAAAAAAAACACAAAAAATGCAATTGGATGATGAAATCTTTATTATGGGCGGAAAGAACAATCTCTGACATTTACTTTTTAAATATGATTTCCTTCAAATGTTGACCGCAAAGTTTTGAAGACGGGTAAAGGAATGTGTACATCGAACGGTCCAAAAAATCTCCCAATTTGCAAAATTTTTATATGAGTTTAGATGGAAATAAGTTTTTATTAAGTTAAATAGACGAATAAATAGGAGGTGTAGATTAAACGGTCCAAAAAACCGCCAACTTTTAAAAATTTTATAATGAGTTTTAATTATTATGAAAACAGGTAAATAGACGGATGGTCAATTTTCGTATGAGTGTGGATAAGGCGATGGCAAAAACAAATAGTTTAAAGGTTCATGATTATACTGTAATAATTGTTTTATTGTGTATTTGTTGATTGTTTTAGTGTTGAAATTATGCCAAACAAAAGGAAGCAACTGCTTTTTATATGCAAAGCAAAGCATTTTGCATTAAGAATATAAAATGCTTGGAAGCAGTTGCAATGGAAGAGAATACCATAATTTCTAGTTTTATTAAAAACTTATTTTTTAAAACGAGTGAAAATGAAATTCGTTAAACTTTCGCGTCAACATTCGCGCGCAAATTCGCTTGCGAGTGCTCGCGTACAAATGTTTGCCTGCCACAAACTGAGCGACACAAGTATCATAAACGAATGTCTAGCGAATTCGTAAACGAAGGTTTTGTTCGTTTTTCATTCGCTTTAAGTTTCGCTTGCGAATTTGCGCGCGTACTTTTGGTCGGGTGGGTTAGCTTATACTGTCGCTGTGTCGACGTCGCTGCCGCAGAGCACTTTTGTATGCACAGTAGATAGCGACGCACCGGACTCCGGCTTGTGGTGAAGATTGAAAGGTCCACAAAATTGCGAAATTCGTTAAATTTTAAATTGAGTTTGAGAAGACAATTATGAAGATTTGATAAATGGAAATCGGAGCATCACTTCTGTGTTTTGTGAAGTTATTATTACCCGAATTCCTTATGTATAACACTTTGAGCCCATTTAGATAATAGCAAAGCATTTGACACGATGCAATGCAGTTACATCTCGTAGATCGGCGACATTCTGCTGTCATTTTTGACCATAAAAGTGTCTCAGCTAACAATAAACTAACAAGCAAGCAATTTGAGAGACAACCGGGCTAAAGTTAAGTCCAAACAATGTCAGAAGTCGGTCGATGACGCACTTTCTCAAACCGAGTATGAAAGAATTGACTTGAGTACGGATTTTGGAGTCTCGGAATTCTTGTATTGATCCTGTCTTTGCTCGGGTGAGCTTGACTTGGGCTTGAAATTGGCACATTTTAAAAGCACACGGGATTGATTTAATCTTGTTATTAAAAGGTAGGATCAAGTCACATTCGGTTCCAATCAAGAAATTCCAATATTGATTTCACCTCATTACTCGTACTTGATCTGATCTTAAAGTTGGCTAGGTGCAAAAATACACGAGCTTAAGCTTATCTCAAAATATGGGCGGCATTCCTGGTGGTTTTTTCGTTTTACCTTGTGTTATTTTTGGTATCGTTTACAAACTTGCTTGCCGGTCATCCAATTCCAACTGTACCGGCTAAGGGGCAACCGTTCTTCGCTTAAGTCAAAGACGTTAAAGAAGCTGTGCCTTGCAGATCCGAATAAACTAACAAGCCAGCAATTTGAGAGATAACCGGGCTGAATATAATTTCAAACAATGTCAGAAGTCAGTCGATACCGGACTTCTCAAACCGAGTATGAAAGAATTGTGGGCGACATTCCTGGTGGTTTTTTCGTTTTACCTTGTGTTATTTTTGGTATCGTTTACCAACTTTTGTGCTGGCTATCCGATATCAACTGTACCGGCTAAGGGGTAACCGTTCTCCGCTTATCAGGGTAAGCAGGGTAAGTCTTTCGTCCAGCATTTCAAGTTGTGTTTTAAAATTATTTGCCACAAACAAAAGCTGCCCCATGGATTGGCACCAGCTCCTCGCTGGGTTAAAATCAACTTCTGCAGCTGACTTTTGAGCGAAAACTTTTGCTTAGTGCTGTTAAAGTGAATGGGTGGGGGGTGGTTGGTTGGGCTTGAATGGCCGGATGAACGAACGCTGGTTGCCGCAAATCTTAAGTGAAAATAAATAATTCACACCTGCAGCAATCTGTGGGACGGCAGACGTCTGTTGCGTGAGCTGGGCCCAGCAACAACTGCGCATAAGATAGACATAAAATTACCAACTTGTGGTGTTAAACTTCAGTCTCGAACTCTTGGAACGAAATTGCGGTTTAAAGTTGATGTTGAAGGCGGGAGCAACGGCAACAACAATAACAACTGACCTGTACGCTGAGGTGGCACAATTGCGCCATTAACGTTAACTAAGGGATGGGCATCGGTGGCGGGGGGAAATGCTTGCTGAGCGGCAAACAATGCCAGGAGCAAAAAAGTTTTATTTTCTAAGAAATTAAGACTTAATTGGTAAAAACAGCAACAACAATAAAGGCGAGAACAACGGCAACGACAACAACTGCCGGCTGGAGGTTTGAGCTGGGAGGAAGGAAAAAACCAACATCAATGAAAAGTTTAAGCAAAACAATAGCAGCCAAGTAAACAAAGTCGATGAATGTTGCCTGAGTGCTCTTAAGGAGCTGAAAAGCCAGCAACGATGTGTAGCTACAAAAGACAAAGCCAAGTAAGTTTTTGCTGCTCCGGAGTTGTCGGTTTAGTTGGTACTCATACGCCATGTTGGGCTAAAAATATCGACACAAAAAATTGTAATAAAAACAGAGTCTCAGTCTTAATTAAATAAATATATAAAAAGAAACTCGAAACCAACATTCTGCAAAAGCAAATAAGCCGTGTTTAATTATTCAACTCTTATAAATGGATGAAAAGTGCGTTCCAACTTTTAATAGGATAGGCGGCCTTATCAACGCAGCAGACATAAGCCGCAGACATGCAGCAACCGACGACGGCAATGAAGACAAATTAAAACATGTCCCACAGGCACAACGCAACAGCAACAGCAGCATGCAAACAAAACAAAACAAGTAGATCGCGAGAACAAACATTAATAATATCAGCCAGAAAATGGAGACTTAATTGCCTTGGCAGTTGAATAAGAACTGCCTTAAGCTTGCGAAGATATAATCAAATGTCTTTGAAAGAGAAAACACTTTCACGCTGTTTGGAATTTCAAAAATTTAATACTAAAAGGGTTCAACTGAAATTTATTAAGAAAAGACTGGCATTTTACATGTTTAGTCGGAATGAGAATTTAATAACGGTTTCTATTTAATAATAATTCTTTATAAATCCGGAAACCCTTAAAGCGATTAGTCGAATAATTCATTTGGAAGTCTTCTGGTATATTTTCCGTCCCCCTTACAAATACGAGGGTTCATCTTTCTATCACGACATGTCGGAAAAATTGACTTGTATAGTTCTGAGATCCAAAGCCGAGCATGTCTTGCGTACTTGGAATTGTAGCACAAGAGTCTTTCCCTGTAGAAAGAAGAAATCTAGTCACAGATCCGCAAGTGGCACAAGACAAATGGAGAAGCTATTTCGCCCACCTGCTGGGTGGTGACGACGAACACAATACCGCCTCTAGAGAAGTAGCAATGCCACCAATCGACGATATTGAAATAGACCCACCGGACCATCACGAAGTCTGTTTAGCCTTAAAAAGCTTAAAGAATAACAAAGCAGCTGGTGCTGATGAGCCGCCTGTTGAATTGTTTAAGACTGGCGGCAAGGAGTTGGTAAGGTGCATGCACCAGTGCCTCTGAAGAATATGATCCGACGAAAGCAAGCTTAAGTCTTCTTCCCATTGCATATAACATTCTGTCGTGCATTATTTGCTTAAAGCTGCTTATTAGCACTCTAATCGGACGTTATCAGTGTGGCTTTAGACCTGGTAAATCCACCACAGACTAGATATTCACATTACGATAAATCCTGGAGAAGTCCTTGGCGACAGATATTAAAACCTACCATATTTTTGTTGATTATAAATCAGCCTTCAAGGTTCTTTGAAGTCCTGTCTACCTTTGGTATACCAGCAAATTACGTTCGACGTTGCATGATGACGTTGAAAAGCACACAAACCTCCGTCAAAATAAAGAACCTTTCCGAACCATTTGATACCAAGAGAGGTTTAAGGCAGGGTGATACCTTATCGTGTGATATCGATAAGGTAGGGCACATTTCTTTATAAAGATCTAATGCTACTCTCATACGCCGATGATCTTGACATTATCGGCCAAAACGAACTTTTCAGATATTGAGAGGCAATCTAAACTGATGGGCTTAGCGGTAAACGAGGACAAGACGAAGTACCTAGTATCCATGGACAAGAAGTCTACGCGTCTGTTACAATGGGATAGTACAACTTTAAGGTTGTAGAAAATTTTGTCCACCTCGGAACGATGACCAGCGACAACAACATCAGGCGGGAAATTCGAAGAAGAATTACTCTTGGAAACCGATTCTACTACGGGCTCAGTAGGGAGTTCAAGAACAGCGCCTTCTCTCGAGAAACAAAAATAGCGCATACAAGTCGGCACATTGACAGCAGCGAATGAGGCGGAGACCTTTAAAAGTTGGCGATGAATTCCGTATTTGAATGAATCACGAACTGTATGAGCTCTATGGGGACACCAGTCTGGTCAAGCGCATAAAGCAACAGCGCTTGCGCTGGATAGGACATGTGATCCGGATGGATGAAGTAGCTCCAGTAAAAAATGCGTTCAAATCGAAGCCGGCTGACTTTGCGGGGAAAAGGCAAGAGAGGACATTCACCACTAATATGGGAGGGTCAGCTGCGGAAAGATATTTCCAACCTTGGTGTGAACAACTGGTGCCAGTTCGTGCGAAGCAGAAACGACTGGAGGGCATTTATAGCAGAGGAAGAGACCGAGACTAATTTTTGTAGGGTGGGCCCATACGTTAAAGAAGTTCTTTCAAATAGGATATGTATCGTGGAACTCTTTGAACCAACGCTTAATAAACGCCACAACTTCTTTAACTTTATTATGTTTATTATGTTATGTATATTATTTATGTTCGGTGGCGGCGATGTGACTGTTGATTGACAACTTGTGGTCAAAAAGAACACCTAAACCATTTACATAAGAAATGCGATCTATGAGATGATTTAGTTTAGCATACGAGACAGTGCACACTGGGACAGAATGAAAAACTGGCCGTCAGAAATTCCATAAATGCAGGTTGTAATCCAAGTACATTAAGTGGCTTCAACAGTTGCTTAATAACCGCTGAGGTCGGAAATGTACAGTTTTGAAGGTTCCATGAACGTTGTACCGCAGTCAAGAAACCCAAAGTAGAACATTATTGCGATCTTAGTGAGAAAAACTTTTTTGTTTTCAATTTTATCTTTCTTTAATTCGCCGATTGTCAATTTGATAAGTTTTCAAAAAGATTCGCGAAATTTGGTCAAAATCAGATGTTTATCTGTAAGAAAATGGGTTTTAGTTACAAAAATTTTTGATTTTTATGTGAGCGTTCTTAAACTCTGACATTTCAAAAACAGCATTTGCAAGGGGATAAAAACTTCGGCACAGACGAAGTTAGCTTGGCCTTTTCGTTTCGCCTTTTTTTTCATCGGGAAAATTAAGGACGGGTCGCTAAATTTATTTCTTTGTCCGATACTTTCTGCGACTTGGCACAGGTCATCTCGTGCCAGCATTGCTATTACCGCTTGGGAATTCCCAAGGCAGGTTTACAGCAAAACCCAACATCAACGGCCAACGCCAAGTCACAGAAGCTTTGTGTGTGTGTCTCCCCTCAGTCAGGCAAAGACTGATGACTGATGCTGATGATTGAATCTGGAGATTCATGAATTATCTATACAGTCGACCAGCCTACTTTTTGGTGTGTGTGTGTCTTCTTTTTAAAAAATCTAGGAGCAAACATAGCTTATTGACCTACGGCCTGCTAAAAAGTTCTATGGTTGATACTCAAAAAGGTCACTAAAACAGTCACATTGTGTATCATATATGTTTTCAAACAGATGGGAGTGAGAAGATGTATCGAAGCGGAGAGGGCAAGCAAAGTTAGAGAGAAAAGTGTTGAACACGCTCTCACAGTTTCGCTTTTCATGGGAGAGGGGTGATTGCAGAAACTACGGAGTGGAGAGCGCAATAGGTTATTGAGAGCAGAACACTGTCGCGGACGGACGTAAATTCATTTAATGTTGAACGTTTCGAGTGTTGAGAAGTAACCGATTTAATGATTGTATAAAATAAAGACAATATTAAAAACACCTCAAATAAAAATACAAAGTCGGTCTGTCGTGTCTGAATTCATTAACTGTTGGAGAAATCTGTCGAAGTTAACTTTGAGTTCTCGTTTTGTGGTCCAGTTCACAATAAGTGACTTTCTCGTGCGCGCAAACCGAACGATGCTTAAAGAAGAAAGCCACCTTTTCTTTTGTATTATGCCAAAGTAATTTTCAACTAATCTCAATTAATAACTGAAGTGGAAAACAAAAACATGAAATACGATTTTTGTACTTAAGATACAAATTTGTTGAATTGAATTTAAAGAATTTTATGTTCATCAGAGAAACTCTCATTTTTATGATACATGTATTCTCATTGAGTTCACAATCCCGTGAACGTCCAAGTGCTCCTTATCGTTTGATTCTTAGTTGAACTAATTAGAAATATATTGGACCACAGCGAAAATGTTTTTATCATTTTCCGTTTTCCATTCAACTGAACAAATTAAACGGGCACTGCATTCAAATTGCGCATACGCCCCGTTACCCAATAAAGTAGAGCAAAAGTTTCATTTCGCTTTTTATTTTGCGGTCATGTTGTTGCTGTTGTTTATGGCGCACATTAAATACGCGAGCGGCACAAAAGTAAGTAATAATTGCCAGCATTTGCCATATTTCACAACCAAATAAACTCGCGACCAAGGTTAGGCGCCCAAAATGCCATTTGACTATTATATAACCGAGCGAATTGACGTCAGGCACTCGCGCCTCCAGCAGCTCATTTTGTACTTGGAAAGAAAGTATGACGAGTAAATGGGAATGGGCCATGTTCAATGCCGGACAATTTCACATCAAATTTAGCGTCAATATCAATTACGGGGCCAAAGGCATCTCAACCGGCCGGAAATGAAGGCATTTGTTAGTAATTGCAAAACTAGCAACATGACAATGCGCCCAAACAGAGGACATTCGAAGAGGGCCTTGGCAATTTATCTGCGTTCAATTAAAAACTTTTCAAATTTCAATTAAATGTGAAATTGGCATATTTCTGGACGCTTGACGAACGAAGCATGGCAACGAGACGAGATGGAGGGCCCAAAGCTGGGGGATTATTTTGTCAATTTTAAATGTCCTGCCATTTACAGCATTCGCCATTCAACTGGCCTTTTGTTACGGCCCAAGCCGGTTGTAGAAATGTTTATGAAGCAATTAGGGCCCCAAATTGTGAACAATGCGTCCAAAATGACTGCAACGGAAGTCGAAAAGCTGGGCAAAGAAAGGGTTTTTCGGCTGGGCTTAAAGTTTTCTGCCGGCTCATCGTGATGGCAGAGAAAGATTAAAATCAAGGGGGTTTTATTTTGGGACTCGCTGTTATCAAGTCAACTTGTCATGTTTCTTGCTGGCTGCTAGTTTTCCACGAATGTCAACACATGTTTGGCTGCTGTAGTACGGAGGAGTTTAGCCTTACCTTGGCGCGCATCTGGGCGAGGACTTGGACAATGTCGCCCCGTTGACATGCATACATAAGACTGCTACAGCCGACGACGAGGCGATTTTTTATGGCAGCCACATCCGCATCCGGCTGCTGTGGCTGCTGCTGCTGCTCCTGCTGTTGACTGGTTGTTTTAGCACGGACTTTGTCTGGCTGGGCGCGTGACCGTTGCGGCAGCGGACTTTCAAATTGCAAATGCTTTTTTACGGCCTTCAGACGCGGCGGCTTGGCCGGTCCCGTCACGCGTTTCACTTCCGATTTCGGAGGCTGCTGCATGCCTTTCTCTCATTTTCCAAAGTTCATGAATGGATAGATAGATGGCTTGCTGGGCTACGTCTCTTACTTCTTCTTTATGTATATTTAATTAAACACTAATTTGTTTGCTCGCCTATTTGCTTGGCGATGCGGGCGGTGCTTGATGCTGCTAGTTTGCGGTTCTCGTTGACAAAGTAAATACATTTTGTGATTTGAAGCATAAACGGAAGATGCCTTGCACATGTGTCTTGTGTGCTTGTGTGTGTGTGTGTTAATGCGGCAACTGCTTACAGTCGAACGCCTTTAAAATTTTCAACAGCCCGCGACAGGCGGCAACGGCCTCGTCAATAATTAATTTTGGTTTTTATCAAAGCGCCAACGCACACACATGCCGACTGGCTGGGGAATAGGTCGATGCTTTGGCAACAGCGAAATAGACAGCCACGCCACACACACCCTCTCGTGTGCCACAGCGCGCACTAAAGTATGCTATGAAAAATTCAAAGCCCTCTGCATTTGATTTAAATTTCCCTTTTCACACATAAGCGGCGCACTTTTCGCGCGATATCAAAGTGAATTTTGTTGTTTAATCGCTTGGAAAATAGTTTCGTGAAATACAAACTAAATCGGGAAAAATTGTTGAATTTAATATTCATTTAAATGCGCTTCAAGGTGCTTAAGCAGCTCAACGAGAACATCGGGAGCAGCTGCCAACCGCTAAAGCGATAATAGCTTTGAAAACCTATCGAACTGATTGAAAACCCATCTGCAATGATGGCGATTGCCGGCCATTCAACTTGGCAGCAATTGCGGCTTATTTCGTGTCTTCGTTGGCTTTATTTTGTTTGCCTCTCAACTCAACTTCTCTCTGGTTTTTTTTCTGCCAACCAGGGCCAGATTTACATTTCATTTACAGTCGAGGCTGCAGCGCCAATTGATGATGATTTTGGCAAGGTTTACGAGGCGTCGAACATCGTTGGCGATGCGGTAAGTGAATGGAGGCGGAGGTGAAGAAGGAGGTGGAGGGCTTTTAATAAATTAATAAAAAAGAAACTCGGCTAGCAGCCATCGTTGAAAGTGAAATGCAATAAAAGTTTATTTGTTGTTGTTGTACTGGCAAAGGCATATCTCAGTGAACTGTGGCAGGCAATTTCAAGCTTAAGCTCCATTAGCTGGCGGCAGAGGATGAAGATAAACCAGCAAAAGATTTGAGTAAAAACCTTTTGTTCATTCTCTGATGGCAATTGAATAAATTTGGAAAATTATGCCTCGGACTGAGATCTAAATGAACATATAAAACCAATAAGACACAAAGGAAAGACTGCAGCTTCTTGGACTAGTAATCATTAAACTGTTTACACTCAACAATACAAAAGTGAACTACGTTGTAAATTTCGAAATAAAATGCTAGATATGTTCCTCACATAAGCAGATTGCACTTTCACATTGAAAATATTTTGGAAATTTTACAAATGAAATTGGTAATGAATCAATTTTGGCTATAAATACGAATGGAAGCAAAGCAGACTTACAATTTGGTTACGGACAGTTAACAAAGCTTTCAAATGTTTACTCTAACATCAATTAAATTGCTTCAACATCAAAATTCTCCATGCAAAATTAACGAACTGACCAAAGAAGGCCACGATGAAAGTTATGTCTACGGGTTTTATGTGCTGCCCGGTATATAATTTACAGCGATTATCTTGAAAATTGCAGTACATTAACAAGAAATTACTCATCAAAAGTTCAGAATCGAATAAAAATCGACAAATCCAGCAATATTTCAACAAAATTTTCTACACTTTCAAAACAATCACTCCCAACACCACTTTATTTACACAGACGGTTCAAAATCCACTCATTTTACATCATTCGCCATTACAACAGAAGATACTGTTCTTAAAAGAGACATCCTCCCTACCTACTCATCCATCTTTACCGCAGAAATAATTGCCATAAACATAATATCCTTAAGAACAGCCCGGATCCAATGCCTCCAAAATAAAAATCCAATGGACCTGCTAATACACCCATCATCAGACAACCTTAAACTCATAATAAACTTCCTTAAGCACATCAACCTATACCACAAATTATAAAAATATTTTTATTAAAATATCAAGCAAAAATACACGTATGTTCCATAGAAAACTTTTGCAACCGATACTTAAACACATCAATTTAAACATCTACTTAAACACACACATAAAAATATATTAATACGTATCTATAAAAACACTATCGAATAAGCTGAAGGCCCTAACAGCCATGCTACCCCCTCCTAGCTCTTAAGTTTATAACTTTAATCTAGTCATATTAAATAAATAAATAAATACTCATCAAAAGTTTTGAATCGAATCAAAATTAAACTGAGGATAAAAACGATTGCATTTGACTAAAACGATGGCTCATAATCTCTAGGACTATACAATAAATAAATAGTCGGGATAAATTCAAGATTTTTATACTCTGTACCGAAGGTACATAGAGTATATTACGTTTGTGCAAAAGTATGTGACAGCCAGAAGGAATCATCTCCGACCCTATAAAGTAAATATATTCTTGATCAGCATCAAAAGCCTACTCGATATAGCCATGTCCGTCTGTCCGTCTGTCTGTCTGTCTGTCTCTCTGTCTGTCTGTCCGTCTGTCCGTCCGTCCGTATGAACGAAGAGATCTCAGAGATGGTAAGAGATAGAGGTTTGACATGTATGGAACATATATTTCTCACACTTGCAGGCAGATCAAATTTATTTTCAATTTGTGTCACGTCCCCTCCCGCCCCCGAAATTCGGAAAAAACGTTATATCTCCCACAGTTTTGACGATAGATTGTTCGTACCTTCTGGAGATATCTAGTTGTCAAAATTATTTATCGATTTGCTGAAGGAATTATAAAGATCGGATGAACGATACACCAGCTATGAACAGAAAAAAGTCAACCGGCAATTTAAGCATTGGGTTGGTTTTAAAATGTTTTACTTATTATGTTGGCAAATGTTGCCACAGCTAAGATTTTCCGGTAAAATACCAGATTATTGATCTGGATGAAATATCAACCTTACTTAGCTTTAGTTTCAGTTAGTCTTGTCTCATGAAGAAGTCATTTTGTATGTTTTGGTTAGTCTTGAAATCCTTTAAAAGACACTAAAATATGTATTTGTTGGTTTTAAGTCTGGTAAGTTTGGTACCCACCGCCGTCAAAAAAACTCCACCAATGAAAACTGCCACAACAATGCCTCGGATACGGACCCCCTCTGACGACGACCCACGCAAACGTTTTAAGGACCACGATTTGAGGTTCCCTCAACAGAGAAAGTGCTGATATCCAGTTGGTGTATGTCCTTGAGAAATATTCATCGGACGTTACCGCACTTCATGAAAATGCGATGGATTGGACAGGTGAGCATGGTGAAAAGAACATTAACAACCAATGCACCCTGGGAGATCTACTACAGCGGACATGCTTCCAAGCATGAGTTTGGATGCGGCTTTGCAGTCAGTGCAAGACTTCGACTTTATGTCATCAGTTTCACACCAGTGGACATGCGACTAGCCGCACTCAAACTTAAGCCTAAATATTTTAATATTAGTCTTTTCTGTGCACACGCCCCAACGGAAGACGAGGGTGCTTCGATAAAAGACGAATTCTATGAGCGCCTGGAACAATTATATGAGCGCTGCCCCGATCACGACATAAAGATCGTGCTTGGCGACTTTAACGCTAAAATTGGGAGAGGAGTTTTTGGCGCGACAGTCGGCCGATTTAGCCTCATGAAACAACCTCCGGTAACGGAGAGAGGCTAATAGATTTTGCGGCGGGCAGGAACATGGTCATAAGTAGTACCAGGTTTAAACATCGCGACATCCATAAGGCGACCTGGAAGTCCCCTGATCAACTAACGCGAAATCAGATTGATCATGTTGTGATCGACGGAAGGCACTCATCGAGTGTTCTAGACGTGCGCGCGATTCGAGGTGCCAACATAGACTCGGATCACCACCTTGTTGCAGCCAAAGTGCGCACGCGGCTCAGTGTGGCACATGCCTCACGTACTAGTACACGTCGAAAGCTAAATGTCGATAAGCTGCAATCACAACGGACCTCTGAAGCCTACACAGCTAAACTCACCCAACTGCTCACGGAAAACTCACCATTCCCTTCTGGTGTAAGCGAACAGTGGAATCATATAGCACACTCCATGAGTACGGCTGCCAAGGAGATACTCGGATACGCCGAGCACCCTCGAAAGCAGACTTGGTATGATGAGGAGTGCCGCGACGCTACTGCAGAGAAAGACGCTGCCTACAGGAGAACTCTGCAGTCGGGAGCAACGCGGGCTGTTAAAGAGCAATACCGGAAGAAAAGTAGAGAGGAGAAGCGCCTTTTCAGAAGGAAAAAGAATGAGCGAGAAAGGCGCATGCGTGAGGAAGTCGAGATGCTATTCGGCATGGGTGAGACACGAAAATTCTATCGAAAGATTAGACGACTTACCGAAGGTTTCAAACCCGGAGTCACACAATGCAAGGACGGAAATCTGGTCACAGATCCGCAAGTGGCGCTAGACAAATGGAGAAGCTATTCCGCCAACCTGCTGGGAGGCGACAACGAACACAATACCGTCTCTGGAGAAAAAGCGACGTCACCAATCGACAACATAGAGATAGACCCACCGGACCATCACGAAGTCTGTGTAGCCATAAAAAGGCTTAAGAACAACAAATCAGCAGGTGCAGATGACCTACCAGCTGAACTGTTTAAGGCTGGAGGCGAGGAGTTGGTAAGGTGCCTGCACCAACTCATCAGCAGAATATGGTCCGACGAGGGCATGCCCGAAGATTGGAGTCTAAGTGTAATTTGCTCACTTTTTAAAAAAGGAGACCCTGCAGTTTGCGCCAACTACCGTGGGATCAGTCTCCTTCCCATCGCATATAAGATTCTGTCATGCATTGTTTGTGAACGTCTAAAGCCGCTTATTAGCACACTGATCGGACCTTATCAGTGTGGCTTCAGACCTGGTAAATCCACCACAGACCAGATATTCACATTACGACAAACCCTGGAGAAGACCTATGAGAGAAATATCAAAACCAACCATCTTTTTGTTGATTATAAATCAGCCTTTGACACACCGATAAGGTCAAGGTTCTTTGAAGCCCTGTCTACCTTTGGTATACCAGCAAAGTACGTTCGACTTTGCATGATGACGTTGAGAAGCACTCGAAGCTCCGTCAAAATAGGAAAGAACCTCTCCGAACCATTTGATACCAAGAGAGGTTTCAGGCAGGGTGACACCCTATCGTGTGACTTCTTTAATCTACTGATGGAGTATATACTGCGCCAGTGCCCAAATGCCAACAGATCGGGCTCATTTCTTTATAAAGATCTAATGCTACTCGCATACGCCGATGATATTGACATTATCGGCAAAAACGAACGGGCAGTAAGCAGGGCGTTTCAGAGATTGAGAAGCAGTCTAAACTGATGGGCTGAAACGAGGACAAGACAAAGTACCTAGTATCCACGGACAAGAAGTCTACGCGTCTTGGACAATTTGTTACTATGGGGGAGTACAACTTTGAGGTTGTAGAGGATTTTGTCTACCTCGGGGCGATGATTACCGGCGACAACAACATCAGCCTGGAGATCCGAAGAAGAATTACTCTTGGAAACCGATGCTACTACGGGCTCAGTAGGGAGTTCAAGAGCAGAGCCTTTTCTCGAAGAACAAAAATAGCGCTATACAAGTCGCTCATCTTCCCAGTCCTGCAATACGGCGCAGAAACATGGACAATGACAGCAGCGGATGAGGAGGCGATTGGCGTTTTCGAGCGAAAAATCCTTCGGAGGATATATGGATCTTTAAAAGTTGGCGATGGATCCCGCATTCGAATGAATCACGAACTGTATGAGCTCTATAAGGACATCAGTCTAGTCAAGCGTATGTAATCCGGATGGATGAAGAAGCTCTAGTAAAAAAGACGTACAAAGCGAAGGCGGCTGACTATGGAGGACAAGGCAGGAGGAATCGCCCACCACTAAGATGGGATGACCAAGTGCGGAAAGACATTTCCAACCTTGGTGTGAACAACTGGTGCCAGCTCGCACAATGCAGAAGCGAGTGGAGGGCATTCATTGCAGAGGCCAAGACCGTCAAGCGGTTGTGATGCAACATCGGGCCAATAAAGAAGAAGAAGAAGAAAAATAAATATTTATTTTAGCTATTTCCAGCATATTTGTTTTTTCAATTCTAGCAATTTTTGTCTCTGAAGTTCTGGGAACACTGCTTTCAACCAAATTCCCATCCCTAATGAATTCGCAGTGTCACGGAAATCTCTTTCGGCTGTGTTAAAATCTCTAGTGTTTTGGAAAGAAATTTATCAAAATTCACAACTCAAAAGAAGTTTGATAAGCTAAATTAATTTGGAAATCAAAAAACTGAATAAAATGTCAAATTTATTTTAATATTAAAATTTGCGCTTCAAAAGTAATCACAAACCAACCGAAGGCTGTCATGGCAATCAAAACTAATTTATCACTCAACCTCAGCTGACATTTCAGGCGCCATCTTTGCAATTTGATAACAACAAAGGGGCTTAAGCCCCACACGGAGCTGTGATGCAATGAAAAGTAATGTAAAAGTTTCATGCAAATAATTTGGAAAAATAGGCAGATGTAAAATTTTTTGTTTAAATGTTTTACATTATTTCACAACTGCGTAGTGGCCTTAGCGCACTGCCAGGTTTTACTTCGTGACCAGAAATATTTTAAATTCTGCATTTAACTTTTGAAAAACATAGATCATGCATCATTTAAAATATAGCACAATCAACAAATTACAATTGAACATCACATTAACTCTAGTAGAAAATGGGAAATTGATTTTACGTAAAATAAAACACTGTTTAAAGAGGTGGGCTATTATCTTGGACACCAACCTCCCAACTATATTTTCAAAATTGAAAATGAAATCTCCCAAAGGTGAGCGGCACCGACACAATTTTCGATCGTTTTTGCAAACCAACCTTGGCTCGGTTGCGAAACTTTGTACAATATTTTATTAATCAAAATTTTGAGCGGTTCAAAAATAACAGAATTCTGGACCACTTCAGGATTATTTACTACTAAATATTGCATTAGAAGATACATTCCTTGCTTAAGTTACATTTTTTTTAAATATTCGGGAAACTCCCACAACTTTCATGGGAGAAGATGTAACGGATGAATGAAACGAAATCAAAATATACGAAACAGTGGCAAGAATACCCATGTCTTTTGTTGATCAATTACTTTGACTATCGATTACACATTCGATAATTATATGTATGCATGCATATGTGAGAGCAATCGAAGCCAGCTTCTCGTGGTTGTTCTGATTTATTTCCGTTTGCTATCAGACCAAGAAGGTTAGAAGGAAGGCTAGTAAGTCCACGTGTTTGAAGACATACTACTCCCTATTGTGACATCCTAAATTCAAGCTTGACTGTTGTGAGGAATTGTTTCTGTGGCTAATCAATTGCAAGACGCGCACACACACAAGTTCTACATACACTGCTCGCCACTTGAATAGGACACCTCTAAAGTCGATTTTCTATAGTAAATTGCTGCAAAACCAAGCCATCTAGGAAATTATTTTTTGCTTTCTTCTAAAGTTTATTTAAATGTAGTAATTAGACCAAAATTACAAAATTATTCAAAAGTTGTAAGTATACAAAAAACATTGGCTGTGTTGAGCAGAACAACTTGCTCCCTGATCAAGTATAAATTTGCAATAATCTTCCTACTGAACTCGAGTGTCGGGGCATCATAATAGCCAATTTGAGGTATCATGATACAGGAGCATGTATCAAAGAAATAGTACGCTACTTTAAAGTGATACTGCTCCCTCCAGCAGTAGAGACTATTCGATGCATAATTTTATTCTGATACTTGCTCAGGGATCAATTATTCTGCTGAACACGCCCATTGTTAACCAATAAGTAACAAATTTTGGAGTCTTCAATTTGCACCACTTGAATAGGACACTATCTAAAAACCATTTAAGAATATTTCAATCCTTTTCAAATAACAATATTACTTAAATAAGAAATTACTAACATGTTTTTAAACTAAAAAAAGTTTTTAATAGTGTGTTGAGCCTCCTTTTTTCTCCTAAACCTCACACATTCGGTCTGGAAGGGATGCATACAATTTTCCCAAATAATTCAACGATATCGCTCGAGTATTGCTGACCTGATCCATATACTTCACGTGTTAGCCATCCCCACACATTCTCAATGATATTCAAGTCCGGTGAATAGGGTGGCCAGTTTAATAACTCCACGTTTTGGCTCGCTATATACGATTTAACAATCCGGGCCGTATGTATAGCGGCATTTTCATGTTGATAAATCCATTTTAGATTTGCAAAAAGAGTTTGGAAGTGTGGAAAGGCCTCTTTCAATATACCATTATAACACAACGCATTCATGGTGGTTGGAATAAATTTAAGCTCACAGGTGCCATAATAGGAAATGGCCCCCCATACCATAATACCTCCAGCACTGCTGTGCAACTTATCAAGATGGTGTGGTTCTTTTCGAAGATCATGAAAATAGTAGCTGTAGCCATTGGGGCCCTCCAAATTAAACTTTTTTTCGTCCGAAAAGACAACACGTTGCCACTCCGAAGTCCAGGTGACATGTGCGCGCGCGAAATCAAGGCGTTGTAACTTCCGAGCCGGGTTAAGAGGTGGCTTCTTCTTGATTTTTAGTCTCTTCAGGTGTGTAGCATTATTAATAACACGACGCATGGTTGTCAAACTTGCTTTAACGTTGCATTTTTCCCTTATCTTGGCCAAAGAGTCGTGAGAATTGGAAGCTTCTCTTAACATAAGTCGCTTGTCTGCGATGGTAAGCACACTGTGGGTGCGGCCCTTCATGTTTTTACCATAATTAGCCTCATTATTTAAATTATTTAAAAAATTTGTTATGGCGTGACGGCTCCTGTCGTTTTTTTTTTGCTATTTTGGCAATAGAAAGGTCAGAATCCTTGTAAGCTTGGATTTTTCCTTTCTCCGACTCAGATAATGAAGTGCCACGCCCCATTTTAATTTTTTTTAATTTTATATAAACTTCAATTAAAAGCAAAAAGTTTAAGTAAACCAAAATTTGTGTGCACGTGTCAACGATACCGACCAAATAAAATGCATGTTCTATTCAAGTGGCGCAAAAATTAAATTGAATTTTTGCGAATGCTCACATAAAGTGCAAACAACTTTATAACGGTTCTATTCCAAAACTTGGAATATACCAGAAAGAGCGAAGAATGCTTGCACAAAGATAATATGCAAAAAATACCGTTATTCTATCATTTCGTTTTCGAGTTACGAGCAGTGTACATATGCATGTACGTGTGAATTGAGTTGACGCGCCAACACAGACACCTTGTCACATACTTGTCTTTGAGACTCTGGATGAGATTAAACCTGTTAAAAAACACATAGTAACTATATACTCTTTAGATATTGACCAGGTGAATAAGAGATTCCCGCGTTACGAGAGTGCCATTGTAAAACAGAGCTATATTGACCAGGTGCTTGCATAGCCATTGGTGTGCAGTTGAAAGCCAACTACAATGGAAGTTGCAAAACCCTGGGATTATTCGGATGGCCTTGGAATATAACTCTCGGATTTGGTTTTTGCTAAAAATATAGTTTACCTTTGCGGATGCTGTTTGAAAAAGGCAGTAGCACCTTCGCCCCAACCTCTCTACACGTGATCAAGACCCATCTAAGCATCAAGATTGCAGCATGTGAACAATTGATTGAAAATGAAAAGCTGTGTTTCAACTCTTTGCACCTTTACTTAAGTAGTTTGATTATCACCTCATTATATTAGGTACAGCATCAATGCACCAGGTCTGACTGCACGGATCGCCGTATAAGTTGTAAGTACTGCAGAAACCCATCTTTATTCGTTGTTCAAAGAAACAGTAAAGCTGAAGTGAAGCATATGGTATTGATCATGAAATAACCGTTTGATTTAATTTGATAAACTAAAGTACTAAAGTTAACGTATCCAAGATTCGCGTTATAATTACCATTGTTTAAAACTAAACACCTTAATGGTTAAAAGCTATAAAGACCTATCCATATTTTTCTAAACATTATTTGAAGTGAATTTGTAATTAATTTTGTTGTTATCCTAGAGTTACTTTACATAACCATGAAGGCCAAGTTTGTGAATTATCGACAGTATTAAGTGAATTGTGAATATGAACATGTCTAACTAGAGCAAAGAAAGGGGGGTATCAAAATGAGTCAACATCGATGAAGTATTAGGGTTAACATGCAGGGAACCGTTGTTAACATGGAAGGGTGGGTAATTGGGTTAACATCAAACCCAATAGTATCTCCTAGTTTGGAATAACATCTATCAAAGGCAAGGTCAACACATTCTCTTGTGTGATAGCAAGTCCCGTTCATGAGCAAAAGATCCTCCCCGTCCGACGAGCCCTAGCCGAAAGACTCCCAGTATTGACCCAAGCTTGAGCTCATCCGTGACCAAAGTAGTGCAAAACTACATCATGGTTAACTATCATAACAAAGATAGATTGCAGGCAACGGACAAAAGCAGGGAAACACTTGAATCAGTCTGCAACGCGAGGTTGCTTAAGAGTTAGTTGAAAAAACACTACAACGCTAGAACGATGCAAGCCTTTTGGTATAGTTCATTAAGTTAGCTTACCTCAAGGTAGTCGCTACGTCATCTAACTAATCGTTGAAATAAGACAAACAAATTGCAGCTCGATAGCCTTAAAACTGAGAGACTAGTTCGCATAGAAACAGACAGACAGACGGACGGACAAAGGTCAATCAACTCAGCTCGTCGACCAATTCAAAAGTATATATAGCTTATAGGGTTGCAAGCTTCTGTGCAAAATTATTATACGTGAGGTAATATTTATAAAGTAACACTTATGTCAATAGCTGAAATCTGGAAATACTAACAAAATTTAACTTTTTAGCATAAACGGTCTCTCAACGTTTTGATGTACGAGCGCTAATTGTGTTGTTTACAGTGAATCAATTTTAGCGTTCTTAAGCTCGGTGATAGTTAATTTTACATACTCTCCAAAAGATTCCTAAAATTTTATAAAAATCGGATCACAATCGGTCGGAGAATATGTAGGTTCTAGTAAAAAAAAATTGTTGGATTTTAATGTTAACGTCCTTAGATATTTTTTTAACGAGCACTGGCAAGGGTAAGAGATCTTTGGCTCTCGTTTTATTTTTGTTTTTGATCAACTTTCTGGCTAATATCAATCATTATCCCCAAGTGCCACATTTCGTTAGTATTGTTAGATCAAAATCATACCAATTTGCAATGATTTGTTGATTTGATGGTAAATAGAACACAATATGCGACAATTAACAGCTTAAACGTAATTTTCAATTAAATTAAAAATATTGTAGAAGCAAACATGTTTCCAGAGGCTGTAATCCAATTGGTCAATTGCCAACCTTGACCGAACCAGTGGACATGGCTCAGTCTGGACACCGAAACGCATAATTACAAAATGGCAATTAAAATGCAGCTGTGGCTTCCAAATGTAACTGAGAGCAAATAGTAAACATATCTTCCTGCATGCCTGCATGTCTGTGTGTGTCATAATCATTAAACCGTTTTATGGTCTTGCCATAATTATTCTATTATTAAGTACCAAAACATTTGTCATGCACGCAATGTCCTGGCATTGGTTAGTTGTTGTTGTTAGCGTCTGCGGCTGTTTATAAATGATTAAACCAGGTCCACGCTGATAATCTTGCAAGTGCCTAGGGGGGAGGGGAGGGGTTTGTGGTTCCTTGTATGTACATTGGTGTACGCTGACACAAGTCTGTGATTGTGTGTTGGTTGGTCCAACTATTCAAGTGTGCGTGTGTGTGTGTTTAGCACAAACTCAGTCGCTTGGCAAATAAACATTTTAGCAAATTTACTAGGAACTGACAGCTGTCAGCCTTATAACCACCATCAAACAATACAAATATAGAGGATGCTGGCAAAAGGTGAGCACAGACCGCAGCACTATTTGCTAGGGGTGGGGTTAAGGTGACAACCAAACACACACACACACACACACGCGTTACTGAAGTAGCTAGACAGGCAGCGCCAACGTCAGTTTCACCCACTTAACACTTCATTGAAAAACCACTCAAAAAGCCACTCTGCCACCGAGTGCCCCAGCCAAGGAGCATGGAACGAGAACGAATAAATTGTTTTGTCTGGTTGGGATTGTGTGTGTGTGAATGTGTGGGCTGTTGGTCTAACCACAGATGGCTCCAGTTATGGGCCAGGCTTGACTTTGACTTTGGCCAGCATTCACCTGGCTAATTGTCACAGAGAGAGAGAGAGAGAGAAAGCAACGGCATGCCAGCTAATTTTACCAGAGCACAAAGCATTCCTTTCCGGGAATGAGAGAGCCAACTTGCGCGCACTGACCGCTGTTTACCTTTGACTACGCAAAAACACACGAAATGCTCGACATTTTGCTCTGGTCACTGGAAATAATTTTCCATTTTATTAGAGTCCACTAAAGGGTACATTCTTCTTGTTCAATTTATTCCGAAAATTTCATATCAATTCACTAAGATATCCCGCTGGCCAGCCACTGTTGGAATCTCTCGCACAACTGGGTGTGGGTGTGCAATCGGTGCATGCTCCGTGTTATTGTGTTGGCCACCCATGTCGTCATGGCAATGACGGACTGACACCACTGGCCAGGTCTGCCTCAGACTTCGGACATGCGTTTCAGCTGTTTGCGTGTCGGCAGTTCGAATAAAGTTTTGAAAAAAGTTTGGCGGCTTAATTGGGTTAATTTCTGTGCCTCTTATTGGTTTTCGTTACCAATTCGAAATCAGTCAGTGGGTGAGTCATGCCCCAGAAACGATGTCTACAACGTGTTCCATGGCCGCAAATTGAAATAGCAAACAGTCGGCTACATGAAACACTGACTTTAGTTGCTCAAATGTCAAAACAAAGGACTTAACTGCTGACACTGAGGGTTAAACGTTTAAATTTCAATTAAGCCAAAAGCACCGCACACACACACCACATTCATGGAGTGCCCAGCCAACATCACTGGCAAACGTTACAGCTCATAAATTTCTTGACTTGTGTCAGGATGTGTTAGTTTGGCCGACTTTCTGCTCGCACCAAAAGCCAGAAAAAAAGTTCCTCAACCAGCCACGTCAAAGGCAGCAGCTCTAAATCGGGCTAAGGCGGCCAGTCACTTAAATGCCCCAGAAATAAACTGCACACATTGTGCACAAGTTAAGGCAACTTTTGGCAGCTGCATTTGGAAAGTTCAACCAAATGCATGTTCACCTCTGCATACCCTCAACATGCACTGCCCCAGTGGGCGCCTTAAGTGGGAGCACAACAATTGATAAGTAGTTGGTCCTTGGTCCTCCCAGTTGGTCTTACAAACAGAAAGCCAAAGCGTTGGTGAAAGTCGGACGTGCTGTGGTCATCAAAGAGACAATCCCAACAACTAAGGATCTCCATAGAGGAATGCCCCATTCGTTAAGTACTTAAGTCAATTAAGCAAGTCGCTGCTGCTTTAAATGCAATTACGTATTTCAAATGATATTTTCCGTAAACAAATAAAAGCAACAGCTCTCAAAATAAAATTTATAATTCATATTTCATGATTTTTGTTTTGGAGATGTGATTAATGTTGGTTTAATTATTTCAAAGGTACCTTCCGTGCGTTGCTACGCCCCCTTTAGAATTTTAAACACAAATCGAAGAAGTAAAGCTTACATGACAGTTGCCATCAATCGGATCTTCATCTGGCAAAATTCTTAATAATCCATACTCATTGTAAGACTTTGCAAATTTCGTTACTTTTTGGTCCGTTTGTTCAACACCATCAATTTACCCGCCTATTTACCCGTCTTCACGACACTCTAAGCTCATATAAGAATTTTTGCAAATTTCGCATCTTTTTTTAAACCGATTGACCTACACCTTCTCTTTGCCCGTCTTCAATAGCCAATTATTAAATCTTCGTGATTGTCTTATCTAATTATTACATTTTTCACTCGTCTGTACCCGTCTATTTGGACTGTTCGATCTTACCATTTACGCGTCTACAATTGCGATTTATCATATCTTCATGATACCGTTCAATCTACAATCATGCATATTATTGCTATGTATCATATTTTTCTGATAATCTAAACTCATAATACAATTTTGTAAGTTTTTAGTTTAACCGTCTTCTTTATTAATCTAGACTCAAATGAGAATGAGAAAAAATTTGTGAGTTTTGGTCTACACTTTATATACATGCGTCTTCAATTCCATTTTTATACCCTTGCAAAGGGTATTATAATTTTGCCCAGAAGTTTGCAACGCATAGAAATATTCATTTCCGACCCCATAAACTATATATATTCTTGATCATGGCGACGACCTGAGTCGATTGAGCTTTGTCCGTCCGTCTGTCTGTCCGTCTGTCTGTCCGTCTGTCTGTCCGTCTGTCTGTCTGTCCGTCTGTTTCTACGCAAACTAGTCTCTCAGTTTTAAAGCTATCGAGCTGAAATTTTGCACAGAGTCTTCTTTATACTGCACGCTGCTAATATGTCGGAACGGACCGGATCGGATGACTATATCTTATAGCTGCCATAGAAACCATCGGTCAAAAAATGGGTCTTAGTGGGAAAAACTTTTTTGTTTTCAATGTAAGCGGCCTTAAGCTCGGCCATTATTAATATTATATGCTATCAAACAGATTTGCAAATTTTGGTCAAGATCGGATGACTATATCTTATAGCTGTCATAGAAACCATCGGTCGGAAAATGGGTCTTAGTAAGAAAAACTTTTTTGTTTTCAATGCTAGCGTCATAAAACTCGGCTCTAATTAATATTATATGTTTTCAAACAGATTTGCAAACTTTGGTCAAAGTCGGATGACTATAACATATAGCTGCCATAGGACCGATCGGTCGGAAAATGGGTCTTAGTGAAAAAAACTTTTTTGTTTTCAAGTAAATCGTTCTTAAAGTCGGTGATTCTTAATATTAAACGCTTTCAAACTAATTTGAAAAAGTTGATCGACATCGGGTGACTATATCCTATGGTTGCCCGTAGGACCGATCGGTCGGAAAATGAGTCTTAGTGAGAAAAATCTTTTCTGTTTTAAATTGTATCTTTCTTAAACTCCGCGATTGTTAATTTGATATGTTTTCAAAAAGATTCGCAAAATTTGGTCGAAATCAGATGTTTATCTGTCGGAAAAAGGGTTTCAGTTACAAAAATTTTAGATTTTTATGTAAGCGTTCTAGGGCGGTAAGCGTGCAAGGGTATAAAAAGTTCGGCACAGACGAAGTTAGCTTGCCCTTCTCGTTTCAATCTTTAGAATAATCTTAGATCCTATGAAAATTTTATCAAATTCTGTCATTTTTTTGACCATTGTATCTACATCTTCTATATACCAATTCCTACATTGTCATCTAAACATCAAGCGCATTAATAAATACTCTTAAAAAAATATGGCACATTTCGCGGTTTTCTGGACCATTTGAATAAAAGTTAACAGCCTGTGTTCAACTTCTAGATTTATCCGAATTTTTTCTAAATTCTTTCAGCCATTTTCCGTCAAACATACAATCATACAAACATACAAACATACAAACATACAAACATACAAACATACAAACATACAAACATACAAACATACAAACATACAAACATACAAACATACAAACATACAAACATACAAACATACAAACATACAAACATACAAACATACAAAAATACAAACATACAAACATACAAACATACAAACATACAAACATACAAACATACAAACATACAAACATACAAACATACAAACATACAAACATACAAACATACAAACATACAAACATACAAACATACAAACATACAAACATACAAACATACAAACATACAAACATACAAACATACAAACATACAAACATACAAACATACAAACATACAAACATACAAACATACAAACATACAAACATACAAACATACAAACATACAAACATACAAACATACAAACATACAAACATACAAACATACAAACATACAAACATACAAACATACAAACATACAAACATACAAACATACAAACATACAAACATACAAACATACAAACATACAAACATACAAACATACAAACATACAAACATACAAACATACAAACATACAAACATACAAACATACAAACATACAAACATACAAACATACAAACATACAAACATACAAACATACAAACATACAAACATACAAACATACAAACATACAAACATACAAACATACAAACATACAAACATACAAACATACAAACATACAAACATACAAACATACAAACATACAAACATACAAACATACAAACATACAAACATACAAACATACAAACATACAAACATACAAACATACAAACATACAAACATACAAACATACAAACATACAAACATACAAACATACAAACATACAAACATACAAACATACAAACATACAAACATACAAACATACAAACATACAAACATACAAACATACAAACATACCAACATACAAACATACAATCATACAATCATACAATCATACATACTTACACTCAGAAAAAAACGAAGAACTTTGTACTTGAATGAAATACAAAAGGTGTCAACAGTACGGTTAGTACAAAAATACTTGATTCAAGTACAAAAGTCTTATTTCAAGTACGATTTTTCTTATCCCGAAATACTTGTTTTAAGACTGTTTCGGGATATTTCAAGTACGTTTCGAGCTATTATAAAATCTTTTTGGTCATACTATTAGTTTGTTTTGGTCTTGAGTACAGCACGATTTACTCTCAAAATAAGGGCAAAATGTTCTCCATCGAGCTATTATAAATTCTAAAGTCAACGCCAAAACATTCTTGAAAAAAAATAATGCTTCAAAAAATACACTCAAAAACAATCAATCCTTACGGGATCAAATCATTCACAATCGGTAATGAAACAACGTAATCGCGAATATTCTTGAGCCGTTCCGAAAAAGGATTGAGTTGATCCGACTTTTTTGATCCTAAAAAGGATTACATTTATCCCGGGGTAATCTTAAAAAAGATTGAATTAAGCAAATAATTCGAGAACAATTTAATCTCAATCCAGAATCATTTTAAGCAAGTTCGAGATTGATTTTGATCTCGATATGTAATATTGATTTGATCCCAGGAAAGATACCTCTCTTCTTCCTTTCCTCCGCCATATTTCAAAGGACATCCTTATAACACACTTCAAGACCCACACCATTTTTGGTTTGTTTAAAACTGCTGAAAATCAAAGAAATATAAAAATTTATTGGGCTCAACTGGGATTCGAACCCACGACCATACGCACTGAAACACGAATGGAATGGCATCTCATCGCTCACGACCATCACTATCGTTTGCTGTCGCGTGTCAAAAATGCTACTTAAACTTTGTCGCTCTCGCTCTCTTAATTATGAACATGTGATCTCAAAGGGGATTGAAATAAGCACATTTGGAATGATACAAGTTCGAAATGCTCGGGCCATTCATTGAAAGCTTGAATTGTGTATCCTGTAAATCCAGATTGAATTTTCAAGCTCATGCCGGGCTTACTCAAAGATTAAAAAGATTAAAAATATCCTGACTTTTTTTTTCTGTGATAAGTACAAAATGTTCTTGGCTTAAGCCTTGATAATATTCTTGAAACTAGATCTTTGAACTATATCAAAATCCAGAGAATATGAATTAACCAAAGAACAAAATGTTTATACTGTAGGTCAGAAATCTACCCTCACTCCATAACCAAAGTGTTAGTGCCAGGAGGGAATTTTAAGAACAGATTCGACTTCAAATAATTCGCATTTTCTTAAGCACAGTTTTTGGAGCTTGCATTGTAAGTTCATTTTGTCATAAATGAGGACTGCAGCGTGAGAGAGAGGGAGTCTTGTTCGAACCGTCTAGCAGAGAGGTCGTGTTCTCAACGTCACGGAGAGGAGATGATCTGGCTTAATAAACGCAGTATATTTAATCGTATTAATGTATCCAAATGAAGCCTAAATGTTTAAGTCAATAAATGTATTTAACCATCCTGACACACCAAATACATTTTTGACATATCAGAATTGGGATACTAATTCATGGCTAACGAAAAAAGAGCAAAAGTTAATTTGTCTAAGACGCAAAGAAATTAATTCAGTGAACAAGCAACAAGGGAAAAGACCGTTGCAACGAAAAAGCAAAACGGTCACGAATCCCATAGGAGTGAAAGAGACGACCAAACGGCACGCAAAAGCAAAACGGTCACATGCATTCCAACGAATATAAAGAAAAACAACAACACTGCTCGCCACAGAGGACAAAGGCAAAACGGTCGCACGCATTCCAGTCGACGAAACGGCAAGCCACAACGGGTGAAGCAAAACGGTTGTGAAGATCACATAATGAAATTAAAAGCAAACCGAAAAAGAATTTCACAATTCAACGCAATTCAACAACGTTAACGTTAACAATTTAACAACGCATGTCAACAACGTAAACGAAAATTCGTAAGACGTAACAGAAAACAAAAATAACGAGAGAAAAAGCGTGGAAAAAGTTTGGCAAGGAAAATTTGCTAAACATGTTAGTTTAATTATGCCAACCACGTGTGCGTGACCTGGATGTTATTTTACGTAGGAATAACATTCAGATCACAGGAACCAAGCAGGTCAAAGTCGATGAGTTGACCAGAGTTTTGAAGAGTGACCAGATTGAGACAGATCACTACGACTTCAACGAGGGAGACGGCGCCATGCAAAAAGAACTAGGAGAGTTAAAGGAAATGGTGGCGACCTTAGCCCAAACGGTAGCAGCAATGACAGTGGAAGGGCAGCGGCAAGCGCGAGTCAGGGAAAGGCAGGAGCGTTTGACAACGGCTATGGCAAACGAAAGAAGCGTGGCAGGATCGGCACAGTGTATGGCTGGGTCCCACAACGGATTCCACCACTAAGGTCGGGTCAAAGGATGACATCAAGGTTATCAGATGTGCCAAGCAATACGATCATTAAGAATGTCATCGAAATTGTACCAGAGTTCGACCCAATCAAAGGAAATATTTCATCAGAACAGTTTATCAGCAAAGTTGAACAATTACAAGATGTTTATGAGTGGAATGATGGAACCATATTGTTCGCGGTTCAGCATAAACTAAAAGGAGTGGCAAAAGAATGGTTAGATGCCCAAGCAGTTTACGAATCATGGGAGCAATTCAAGGAATCATTGCTAAAAGATTTTCCCAGTATGGTAAATACGGCGGATGTGCACCGAGAAATGATGCGCCATAAAAGGAAGTACAGCGAGACCGTGACTGAATATTTCTATACGATGATGGCCATAGGAAGACTAACCAACATAGATGAGAGATCAATAAATTCGCACATAATTAACGGACTAAATCAGCAGGAGTCGACAAAGGCATTGTTGGCAATGAACTTAAGCACGTGCTCAGAACTATTTCGATCTTTGGATAATATGAAGTCGGCACAAGAATTACAGCTTCAGTATAGTTCAGGATCGTTCGGCAACGCAAGGTCCACGGATACGAACAGCAACGAAGACAAAGCAAAGGGTCCCAAATGTTATAATTGCAATTAATTTGGTCATATTGCAGCCAAATGCACGGAACCATCAAAGAAACCACGTTGCTCAAATTGTTCAAGGATTGGACATGAGGAAAGGGATTGTAAATCCAAAACTACGTCAGTCTCGCGTCTGTGCGAAACGAAAGAAATACCGTCTATAATGAAAAAGATTCACATTGGAGAATGCGAGTATGAAGCATTTGTAGACACGGGCAGCTACAATACACTTATCAAGGAGTCATCAGTGCCTAACGGAGCAATTAGGCAAAAGTCAGTAAAACGCTTACAAGGATTTGGAGGAGCATTTGTAGAGTCAAAAAAAATGCATTTTGACCGATTTTAAATGCTAGGGCCAATCCTTAATTACACGGATGCAGGTAATGCCTGATGAGGTACTTGAATTTAAAGTTTTGATGGGTAGAGATTTCCATGCCAAGAGATGAACTTTGAAGCAGAATTGTCAACGGTTGCAAAGTTGGAGCAACATGATTTTGATATCGGCGCTGATATCAATATCACACAGCGCAATCAGGTGAGCGATATATTAAAGTCGTTTATGAATTGTTTTGCCGAAGACCTTTCAAATATTGGCAGATGCACCAACACGATGATGGAAATTGAGATATCAACGACGGAGCCAATCTTAGGAAGGCGATACCAAGTCCCGTTTGCAGAAAGCCACTGAATGATCTTCAGAAGAATAACATAATTCAAAGGAGCACGTCACCACATACAGCATCAGCGATTTTGGTACCGAAAGTCACCGGAGAAAGTCGATTGTGTGTCGATTTTAGAACCATAAACGCAAAGACAGTGAAGAAACATTACCCAATGCCAATCATAGAGGAGCAGTTGGCCAAGTTAGCTGGAAATCAGTATTTTACCACGTTGGATATGACTTCCGGGTATTACCAGATTTCAATGAGCGAGAAAAGCAAAAAGTTTACTGCTTTCAAGACACCTGATGGATTGTTCGAGTTTAATGTTATGCCATTTGGGCTAATCAATGCGCCAGTGGTATTCCAAGATTTGATGGCTGATATCATAAGAGGTCTCGAACATCAAAGTAAAATCATAAGTTACGTGGATGAAGTCATCATATCATCAAAGACAGTTGACGAAGGCATTTTCATACTAAACGAATTTCTAAAGGCAATACAAAAAGCAGGATTAACGTTACGTCCGTCCACGAAGGTTAAGTTTTTGGGCCACATTATTACGGGAAACGGAATTCAGCCGGGTAAAGAGAAGACAAAATGTATTGATGGAATACCTACAGCCACGAAACGACACAGAAGCTCGCAGATTCTTGGGAATCACAGCATTTTTCCGTAAATTTGTTCAAAATTTACAGCATCATAGCACAGACTTTACGTAAGCTACTAAAAAAAAATCAACAACTTTTATGGCAGGAAGAGCAGGATAAAGCTTTTAGTCGTTTAAAAGATGCCATAACGTCAGAGCCAGTTTTAACGTTGTACGACCCAGCAAAATATCACGAAGTACATACGGACGCAAGCAGTACAGGTATAGCCGGTGTACTTTTTCAACGAGACGAAGAGAGTACAGCAGAGTTTGCAGTGACGCAGAGAGTCGGTACTCAAGCCATGCGCTGGAAGTTTTAGCGATCACAGAAGCTTTGGAAAGGTTCCGCATATATCTTCTGGGATCACAGTTTTTGGTTGTAACGGATTGCAATGCAATGGCAACGCTAAAGGATTCAACAGCACTTCAACCCCCAGTCGCACGTTGGTGGCTTAAGCTTCAAGAATTTAATTTTATATGTAAGCACAGACCAGGACAAGATATGCCACACGTGGATGGTATGAGCAGACAACCAGTACTTCACTAAGAAGTATCGAAAACGGTTGCAGATTGCATATTGAAAATAACTCCAATTGATGAGGATTGGGTGTATACGATGCAGAAACAGGATCCGATGTTGAACGAAATTTTCGAGATATTCAGCATTATGAAAAAAAGTACAAACTGGAGTGAGATAAGAGCTGATTATGTAGTGTCGGCAAGTAGATTGTATCGCAAAACGGATGAAGGCGACCAATTAGTTATTCCACAAGCAATTCGATGGCGAATTATATATCGCTTCATGCCCAGATTGTTGTATAAATAAGGTTAAGGGAGGCAAGCCAGATGGCGAAATGCATTTACAGGACGTTATACCAATACCATTCAGGACGATTAATATTGATCACGTTGAACCGTTTCCAAGAAGCAAGAGCGGAAATTGTCATATTCTTGTTATTGTTTGCGCATTTACGAAATATACGATATTGTCAGCAACACGTAACACAAAGACGGCACCTGTAATAAAGGCATTAAATAAGATGTTTGGAGTTTTTGGTCAACCCATACGTATTATCTCAGACAGAGGCACATCATTCACGTCGAAAGAATTTGTAAATTTCCAAAAGAATCATGGTATACAGCAGGACCCGCGCTAATGGTCAACCAGAAAGGATGAATAAAACATTGCAAAGTGCGTTGAAAAGTAGCACCGATAAGGATAAGGATTGGGATCAGCATCTTTTCAACATACAATGGAGTATGAATACGCATGTGAATTCAACGATAAAATGCCCACCGAATGATCTGGTTTTTAATTTTAATCCCAGAGATGTATCATATAGCCGTATCATTCAAGCATTAACGGACGACCCAGAGCCAGCAACGGACGTAAAGAAAAATCGTCATACAGCTGCAGCGAACATAATGACAGAACAACTGAAATGGAAAAAAACGCTTCGATTCTAAGCATACTTAACCACGATAATTTAAATTGATGATTTAGTAGTCATTGATTATATACCGATGGCTACAGGAGAAACACAAAAATTAGACCCAGCATATAAAGGAGACCATACACTGTTACCAAGGTCCTAGGAAACGATCGCTACATCATTGAAGATTTGCCCGATCGTTCAGTAACTCAACGACGCTACAGTAACGTTGTATCCAGTGACCACATGAAGCCATGGTGCGCTTCAATTCCAGACCTGGATATCGAAGAAGACGCTTACGACTACTCGACGTAAGACAACGACATGTCAGGAGAGTCTTGTTCGAACCGTCGAGCAGAGACTTCGTGTTCTCAACGTCACGGAGAGGAGATGCTCTGGCTTAATAAACGCAGTATATTTAATCGTATTAATGTATCGAAATGAATCCTAAATATTTAAGTCAATAAATGTATTTAGCCATCCTGACATACCAAATACATTTTTGACAATTTTGTTCTCCAATCCAAAAAAAGTTTGTACTTGAACTAACAACGATCCTTTCTTGAATTTTTTCATTAGCTGTGTCTTGATTCAAGAACGTTTGTTCTCATTTTAAAAGTATTAACAGTCGTTTTTCTATTCTAGAATGGCTTGTACTTAAATTAAGTACGTCCAAGAACAAAACATACTTGAAATTTTAAGTAAAACAAATAATAAATTCTATCCCGATCGATCTAGAACTCTGCCGGTCGTTTTTTTCTGTCTGCACAAGCTTTCACCTTTATAATATTAGTAATAAGTAACATAAACGTTATAGGTATATTCTTTAGCTATAAGCTTTATGTTAGAACCAATTTATGGCCGTTATAACAACACACCTGATCATATTAATAGGTACACACCGGAATTTT